>CAWWDY010001800.1:0-203051 GCA_963942605.1 Poecilus cupreus
GATGTTTCTTCCGTGCAAACCGGCGATTTATGAGAAATGACGATAAAATTGCTGTTATAAACTTGCAAAAACATAGAAAAAACGCTGTTTTCAATTGTTCAAACTGATAAATTCATGTTTCTTTCGTGCGAAACGGGCGATTTATGAGAAATGACGATAAAATTACTGTTTTAAACTTGCAAAAACATAGAAAACGATAAGATTGCAGTTTTAAACTTGCAAAAACATAGAAAAACGCTGTTTTAAACTATTCAAACTGATAAATTCATGGTTCTTCCGTGCGAAACGGCGATTTATAAAAAATATCGATAAAATTGCTGTTTTAAACTTGCAAAAACATAGAAAAACACTGTTTCCAATTTTTCAAACTGACAAATTCATGTTTCTTCCGTGCGAAACGGCGATTTATGAGAAATGACGATAAAGTTGCTGTTTTAAACTTGCAAAAACATAGAAAACGCTGTTTTGAACTATCCAAACTGACAAATTCATGTTTCTTCCGTGCAAACCGGCGATTTATGAGAAATGACGATAAAATTGCTGTTATAAGCTTGCAAAAACATAGAAAAACGCTGTTTTCAACTGTTCAAACTGATAAATTCATGTTTCTTTCGTGCGAAACGGCGATTTATGAGAAATGACGATAAAATTGCTGTTTTAAACTTGCAAAAACATAGAAAAACTCTGTTTTCAACTATTCAAATTGATAAATTCATGTTTCTTTCGTTCGAAACGCTTGATTATTGCGAAATCACGATAAAACTGCTGTTTTAAACTAGCAAAACCACGAAAACGCTGTTTTCAACAATCTAAACTGACGTATTTAAAATGCTGTTTTAAACTTGCAAAAACATATAAAACGCTGTTTTGAACTATCCAAACTGACAAATTCATGTTTTCTTTCGTGTGAAACGGCGATTTATGAGAAATGACGATAAGAATACTGTTTTAAACATGCAAAAACATAGAAAAACGCTGTTTTCAACTATTCAAACTGATAAATTCATGTTTCTTCCGTGCGAAATGGCGATTTATGAGAAATGACGATAAAATTGCTGTTTTAAACTTGCAAAAACATAGAAAAACGCTGTTTTTAACTATTCAAACTGACAAATTCATGTTTCTTCCGTGCGACACGGCGATTTATGAGAAATGACGATAAAATTGCTGTTTTAAACTTGCAAAAATATAGAAAAACGCTGTTTTCAACTATTCAAACTGACAAATTCATGTTTCTTCCGTGCGAAACGGCGATTTATGAAAAATAACGATAAAATTGCTGTTTTATACTTGCAAAAACATAGAAAAAACACTGTTTTCAACTTTTCAAACTGACAAATTCATGTTTCTCCTTGCGGAGCGGCGATTTATGAGAAATGACGATAAAATTGCTGTTTTAAACTTGCAAAAACATAGAAAACGCTGTTTTGAACTATCCAAAACTGACAAATTCATGTTTCTTCCGTGCAAACCGGCGATTTATGAGAAATGACGATTAGATTGCTGTTTTAATCTTGCAAAAACATAGAAAAACGCTGTTTTCAACTATTCAAACTGATAAATTCATGTTTCTTCCGTGCGAAACGGCGATTTATAAAAAATATCGATAAAATTGCTGTTTTAAACTTGCAAAAACATAGAAAAACACTGTTTTCAACTTTTCAAACTGACAAATTCATGTTTCTTCCTAGCACACCGGCGATTTATGAGAAATGACGATAAAATTGCTGTTATAAACTTGCAAAAACATAGAAAAACGCTGTTTTCAACTGTTCAAACTGATAAATTCATGTTTCTTTCGTGCGAAACGGCGATTTATGAGAAATGACGATAAAATTGCTGTTTTAAACTTGCAAAAACATAGAAAACGATAAGATTGCTGTTTTAAACTTGCAAAAACATAGAAACCGCTGTTTTCAACTATTCAAACTGATAAGTTCATGTTTCTTTCGTGCGAAACGGCGATTTATGAGAAATGACGATAAGAATGCTGTTTTAAACTTGCAAAAACATAGAAAAACGCTGTTTTCAACTATTCCAACTGATAAATTCATGTTTCTTCCATGCGAAACGGCGATTTATGAGAAATGACGATAAAATTGCTGTTTTAAACTTGCAAAAACATAGAAAAACGCTGTTTTCAACTATTCAAACTGACAAATTCATGTTTCTTCCGTGCGAAACGGCGATTTATGAGAAATAACGATAAAATTGGTGTTTTAAACTTGCAAAAACATAGAAAACGCTGTTTTGAACTATCCAAACTGACAAATTCATGTTTCTTCCGTGCAAACCGGCGATTTATGAGAAATGACGATAAAATTGCTGTTATAAACTTGCAAAAAACATAGAAAAACGCTGTTTTCAACTGTTCAAACTGATAAATTAATGTTTCTTTCGTGCGAAACGGCGATTTATGAGAAATGACGATAAAATTGCTGTTTTAAACTTGCAAAAACATAGAAAACGATAAGATTGCTGTTTTAAACTTGCAAAAACATAGAAAAACGCTGTTTTCAACTATTCAAACTGATAAATTCATGTTTCTTCCGTGCAAACCGGCGATTTATGAGAAATGACTATAAAATTGCTGTTATAAACTTGCAAAAACATAGAAAAACGCTGTTTTTAACTATTCAAACTGACAAATTCATGTTTCTTCCGTGCGACACGGCGATTTATGAGAAATGACGATAAAATTGCTGTTATAAACTTGCAAAAACATAGAAAAACGCTGTTTTTAACTATTCAAACTGACAAATTCATGTTTCTTCCGTGCGACACGGCGACTTATGAGAAATGACGTTAAAATTGCTGTTTTAAACTTGCAAAAACATAGAAAAACACTGTTTTCAACTTTTCAAACTGATAAATTCATGTTTCTTCCGTGCAAACCGGCGATTTATGAGAAATGACGATAAAATTGCTGTTTTAAACTTGCAAAAACATAGAAAACGCTGTTTTGAACTATCCAAACTGACAAATTCATATTTCTTCAATGCAAACCGGCGATTTATGAGAAATGACGATAAAATTGCTGTTTTAAACTTGCAAAAACATAGAAAAACACTGTTTTCAACTTTTCAAACTGACAAATTCATGTTTCTTCCGTGCGAAACGGCGATTTATGAGAAATGACGATAAAATTGCTGTTTTAAACTTGCAAAAACATAGAAAACGCTGTTTTGAAATATCCAAACTGACAAATTCATGTTTCTTCCGTGCAAACCGGCGATTTATGAGAAATGACGATAAAATTGCTGTTATAAACTTGCAAAAACATAGAAAAACGCTGTTTTCAACTATTCAAACTGATAAGTTCATGTTTCTTTAGTGCGAAACGGCGATTTATGAAAAATGACGATAAGAATGCTGTTTTAAACTTGCAAAAACAGAAAAACGCTGTTTTCAACTATTCCAACTGATAAATTCATGTTTCTTCCGTGCGAAACGGCGATTTATGAGAAATGACGATAAAATTGCTGTTTTAAACTTGCAAAAACATAGAAAAACGCTGTTTTCAACTATTTAAACTGACAAATTCATGTTTCTTCCGTGCGAAACGGCGATTTATGAGAAATAACGATAAAATTGGTGTTTTAAACTTGCAAAAACATAGAAAACGCTGTTTTGAACTATCCAAACTGACAAATTCATGTTTCTTCCGTGCAAACCGGCGATTTATGAGAAATGACGATAAAATTGCTGTTATAAACTTGCAAAAACATAGAAAAACGCTGTTTTTAACTATTCAAACTGACAAATTCATGTTTTTTCCGTGCAACACGGCGATTTATGAGAAATGACGTTAAAATTGCTGTTTTAAACTTGCAAAAATATAGAAAAACGCTGTTTTCAACTATTCAAACTAACAAATTCATGTTTCTTCCGTGCGAAACAGCGATTTATGAGAAATGACGATAAAATTGCTGTTTTAAACTTGCAAAAACATAGAAAAACGCTGTTTTCAACTATTCAAACTGATAAGTTCATGTTTCTTTCGTGCGAAACGGCGATTTATGAGAAATGACGATAAGAATGCTGTTTTAAACTTGCAAAAACATAGAAAACGCTGTTTTCAACTATTCCAACTGATAAATTCATGTTTCTTCCATGCGAAACGGCGATTTATGAGAAATGGCGATAAAATTGCTGTTTTAAACTTGCAAAAACATAGAAAACGATAAGATTGCTGTTTTAAATTTGCAAAAACATAGAAAAACCCTGTTTTCAACTATTCAATTTGATAAATTCATGTTTCTTTCGTGCGAAACGGCGATTTATGAGAAATGACGATAAAGTTGCTGTTTTAAACTTGCAAAAACATAAAAAACGATAAGATTGCTGTTTTAGACTTGCAAAAACATAGAAAAACATTGTTTTCAACTATTCCAACTGATAAATTCATGTTTCTTCCGTGCGAAACGGCGATTTATGAGAAATGACGATAAAATTGCTGTTTTAAACTTGCAAAAACATAGAAAAACGCTGTTTTCAACTATTCAAACTGACAAATTCATGTTTCTTCCGTGCGAAACGGCGATTTATGAGAAATGACGATAAAATTGCTGTTTTAAACTTGCAAAAACATAGAAAACGCTGTTTTGAACTATCCAAACTGACAAATTCATGTTTATTTCATGCGAATCGGCGATTTATGAGAAATGACGATAAAATTGCTGTTTTAAACTTGCAAAAACATAGAAATACGCTGTTTTTTACTATTCAAACTGACAAATTCATGTTTCTTCCGTGCGAAACGGCGATTTATGAGAAATGACGATAAAATTGCTGTTTTAAACTTACAAAAATATAGAAAAACGCTGTTTTCAACTATTCAAACTGACAAATTCATGTTTCTTCCGTGCGAAACGGCGATTTATGAAAAATAACGATAAAATTGCTGTTTTATACTTGCAAAAACATAGAAAAACACTGTTTTCAACTTTTCAAACTGACAAATTCATGTTTCTTCCTTGCGAAACGGCGATTTATGAGAAATGACGATAAAATTGCTGTTTTAAACTTGCAAAAACATAGAAAACGCTGTTTTGAACTATCCAAACTGACAAATTCATGTTTCTTCCGTGCAAACCGGCGATTTATGAGAAATGACGATAAGATTGCTGTTTTAAACTTGCAAAAACATAGAAAAACGCTGTTTTCAACTATTCAAACTGATAAATTCATGTTTCTTCCGTGCGAAACGGCGATTTATAAAAAATATCGATAAAATTGCTGTTTTAAACTTGCAAAAACATAGAAAAACACTGTTTTCAACTTTTCAAACTGACAAATTCATGTTTCTTCCGTGCGAAACGGCGATTTATGAGAAATGACGATAAAATTGCTGTTTTAAACTTGCAAAAACATAGAAAACGCTGTTTTGAACTATCCAAACTGACAAAATGATGTTTCTTCCGTGCAAACCGGCGATTTATGAGAAATGACGATAAAATTGCTGTTATAAACTTGCAAAAACATAGAAAAACGCTGTTTTCAATTGTTCAAACTGATAAATTCATGTTTCTTTCGTGCGAAACGGCGATTTATGAGAAATGACGATAAAATTACTGTTTTAAACTTGCAAAAACATAGAAAACGATAAGATTGCAGTTTTAAACTTGCAAAAACATAGAAAAACGCTGTTTTAAACTATTCAAACTGATAAATTCATGGTTCTTCCGTGCGAAACGGCGATTTATAAAAAATATCGATAAAATTGCTGTTTTAAACTTGCAAAAACATAGAAAAACACTGTTTCCAATTTTTCAAACTGACAAATTCATGTTTCTTCCGTGCGAAACGGCGATTTATGAGAAATGACGATAAAGTTGCTGTTTTAAACTTGCAAAAACATAGAAAACGCTGTTTTGAACTATCCAAACTGACAAATTCATGTTTCTTCCGTGCAAACCGGCGATTTATGAGAAATGACGATAAAATTGCTGTTATAAGCTTGCAAAAACATAGAAAAACGCTGTTTTCAACTGTTCAAACTGATAAATTCATGTTTCTTTCGTGCGAAACGGCGATTTATGAGAAATGACGATAAAATTGCTGTTTTAAACTTGCAAAAACATAGAAAAACTCTGTTTTCAACTATTCAAATTGATAAATTCATGTTTCTTTCGTTCGAAACGCTTGATTATTGCGAAATCACGATAAAACTGCTGTTTTAAACTAGCAAAACCACGAAAACGCTGTTTTCAACAATCTAAACTGACGTATTTAAAATGCTGTTTTAAACTTGCAAAAACATATAAAACGCTGTTTTGAACTATCCAAACTGACAAATTCATGTTTCTTTCGTGTGAAACGGCGATTTATGAGAAATGACGATAAGAATACTGTTTTAAACATGCAAAAACATAGAAAAACGCTGTTTTCAACTATTCAAACTGATAAATTCATGTTTCTTCCGTGCGAAATGGCGATTTATGAGAAATGACGATAAAATTGCTGTTTTAAACTTGCAAAAACATAGAAAAACGCTGTTTTTAACTATTCAAACTGACAAATTCATGTTTCTTCCGTGCGACACGGCGATTTATGAGAAATGACGATAAAATTGCTGTTTTAAACTTGCAAAAATATAGAAAAACGCTGTTTTCAACTATTCAAACTGACAAATTCATGTTTCTTCCGTGCGAAACGGCGATTTATGAAAAATAACGATAAAATTGCTGTTTTATACTTGCAAAAACATAGAAAAACACTGTTTTCAACATTTCAAACTGACAAATTCATGTTTCTTCCTTGCGAAACGGCGATTTATGAGAAATGACGATAAAATTGCTGTTTTAAACTTGCAAAAACATAGAAAACGCTGTTTTGAACTATCCAAACTGACAAATTCATGTTTCTTCCGTGCAAACCGGCGATTTATGAGAAATGACGATAAGATTGCTGTTTTAAACTTGCAAAAACATAGAAAAACGCTGTTTTCAACTATTCAAACTGATAAATTCATGTTTCTTCCGTGCGAAACGGCGATTTATAAAAAATATCGATAAAATTGCTGTTTTAAACTTGCAAAAACATAGAAAAACACTGTTTTCAACTTTTCAAACTGACAAATTCATGTTTCTTCCGTGCGAAACGGCGATTTATGAGAAATGACGATAAAATTGCTGTTTTAAACTTGCAAAAACATAGAAAACGCTGTTTTGAAATATCCAAACTGACAAAATGATGTTTCTTCCGTGCAAACCGGCGATTTATGAGAAATGACGATAAAATTGCTGTTATAAACTTGCAAAAACATAGAAAAACGCTGTTTTCAATTGTTCAAACTGATAAATTCATGTTTCTTTCGTGCGAAACGGCGATTTATGAGAAATGACGATAAAATTACTGTTTTAAACTTGCAAAAACATAGAAAACGATAAGATTGCTGTTTTAAACTTGCAAAAACATAGAAAAACGCTGTTTTAAACTATTCAAACTGATAAATTCATGGTTCTTCCGTGCGAAACGGCGATTTATAAAAAATATCGATAAAATTGCTGTTTTAAACTTGCAAAAACATAGAAAAACACTGTTTCCAATTTTTCAAACTGACAAATTCATGTTTCTTCCGTGCGAAACGGCGATTTATGAGAAATGACGATAAAGTTGCTGTTTTAAACTTGCAAAAACATAGAAAACGCTGTTTTGAACTATCCAAACTGACAAATTCATGTTTCTTCCGTGCAAACCGGCGATTTATGAGAAATGACGATAAAATTGCTGTTATAAGCTTGCAAAAACATAGAAAAACGCTGTTTTCAACTGTTCAAACTGATAAATTCATGTTTCTTTCGTGCGAAACGGCGATTTATGAGAAATGACGATAAAATTGCTGTTTTAAACTTGCAAAAACATAGAAAAACTCTGTTTTCAACTATTCAAATTGATAAATTCATGTTTCTTTCGTTCGAAACGCTTGATTATTGCGAAATCACGATAAAACTGCTGTTTTAAACTAGCAAAACCACGAAAACGCTGTTTTCAACAATCTAAACTGACGTATTTAAAATGCTGTTTTAAACTTGCAAAAACATATAAAACGCTGTTTTGAACTATCCAAACTGACAAATTCATGTTTCTTTCGTGTGAAACGGCGATTTATGAGAAATGACGATAAGAATGCTGTTTTAAACATGCAAAAACATAGAAAAACGCTGTTTTCAACTATTCAAACTGATAAATTCATGTTTCTTCCGTGCGAAATGGCGATTTATGAGAAATGACGATAAAATTGCTGTTTTAAACTTGCAAAAACATAGAAAAACGCTGTTTTTAACTATTCAAACTGACAAATTCATGTTTCTTCCGTGCGACACGGCGATTTATGAGAAATGACGTTAAAATTGCTGTTATAAACTTGCAAAAATATAGAAAAACGCAGTATCCAACTATTCAAACTGACAAATTCATGTTTCTTCCGTGCGAAACGGCGATTTATGTAAAATGACGATAAAATTGCTGTTTTAAACTTGCAAAAACATAGAAAAACACTGTTTTCAACTTTTCAAACTGACAAATTCATGTTTCTTTCGTGCGAAACGGCGATTTATGAGAAATGACGATAAAATTGCTGTTTTAAACTTGGAAAAACATAGAAATACGCTGTTTTCAACTATTCAAACTGACAAATTCATGTTTCTTCCGTGCGAAACGGCGATTTATGAAAAATGACGATAAAATTGCTGTTTTAAACTAGCAAAAACATAGAAAAACGCTGTTTTCCACTTTTCAAACTGACTAATTCATGTTTCTTCCGTGTGAAACGGCGATTTATGAGAAATGACGATAAAATTGCTATTTTAAACTTGCAAAAACATAGAAAACGCTGTTTTGAACTATCCAAACTGACAAATTCATATTTCTTCCGTGCAAACCGGCGATTCATGAGAAATGACGATAAAATTGCTGTTTTAAACTTGCAAAAACATAGAAAAACGCTGTTTTAAACTATTCAAACTGACAAATTCATGTTTCTTCCGTGCGACACGGCGTTTTATGAGAAATGACGATAAAATTGCTGTTTTAAACTTGCAAAAACCTAGTGTGACGATGTCACGATTTATGCGCCGGAACATATCCGTTATGTATGTGAGACGGTGGCCGAGCGGACAGCGTGTTCGCTTGGTGCGCGGACGGGCCGGTTCAAACCCCGGTCGGGCCACACTTTATTAATTTTAAAATTAAAGTAGGTCACGTGACTAGCCGCCAACCTATCAAATAAATTCGTAAAAATCAATTTTGAATCGTCTTTCGTATTTTTAACGATCTTTTTGCTAATTTCTGGGGTTCGTACGCGAACAATTAATTCCTTGTTTTCGTGGGAGGATTTTGGGTATAAATACGAGAGCTGGCGAGCAAACAGTCAGAAGGTGTGTGCCTTCTAGCTTGAGTCTTCTTGCCTGGTGTGTGCCAGATAAGCGCCGATAGCTCCAGAAAAGAAGAATTACTGCTGGTGAGTAGTGCAAGTTTAATTTCCGGTCCGTATCCCGTACCATTCCCGACTCAGTGAGTGCTGATTCGTTACCGTTCTTGTTGGTCAGTGTGTGCTGACCGACGCCCGTACCGGTTGGTCAGTGTGTGCTGACCAACGTCTGTTACCTGTTGGTCAGTGTGTGCTGACCAACGTCCGTCCCGGTCGGTCAGTGTGTGCTGACCGACGCTCGTACCTTAGTGTATCAGTGAGTGCTGAGACACTTCCGGTTAGTCAGTGAGCGCTGGCTAGCCTCTACCTACCCCGACCCAATTCGTAGTCAGTGTGTGCTGACTCTTCCCCGCTTTATATCTCGCGTTCGAACATACACCGCCGACTTCGCCTTGTTTACTCGCGATTGATCCGCGTACGCGCTCTACTTTCGCGAAACCTGTTTGCCTGTCTTACATCGTTCGTTAACCTATTTTTATCTCGTTTCCATCTGTACATAATTCATATTATTTTTAATAAATATCAACCTACATCTAGTGAACAAATACGTCTTTTTTTTGCACAAAAACCCTAACCCCGCTTCACTGAGAAATCCGAGCAATCGGTTGGCGCCCGAGCATCCTCCGTCGCCAACGTGACGTCCTCCAGAGCCGCCGCAGACCGCAAGGACATCACAAATTTGGCGCCCGAACAGGGACTACGTTGCAAAAAAGTTCACGATGGTTAACGAAGATAAAGAAAAGCCTGAGGCAAAAACAGGGTGGATTTACGAGCTGCGTAAGGAAGATTTGCAAGCCGAATTACAGAAGTTCGGTCTCGCAACAGAAGGTACCGTCGAAGAACTTCGTCGACGGTTGGTGCAATTAACACGACGAGCACAAGAGCTATTTGTAGACGGCGCCGCAGCAGGTCCTAATAAAAACGATGTGTCAACCGAGACTACTCAGGCAGTCACCGACGTCCGCACCCCTGTACACGTATGTGAGACCGTACGCAAATGGAATGTGGCGTTTGATGGAAAAACAGATTCGGTCACTTTCCTCGAACGACTACACGAGATGAAGCGATGCTACAATATCCCCGACGAGCAGATGATAATCGCCATTCCGGAATTATTACGGGGTCCCGCCTTGCTGTGGTATCGTAATACCCAAAGCAGCTGGAGAAATTGGAGCAACTTCCTCAGCGACTTCAAGATATTTTTTTTACCGTCTAACTACCAGTTACAGTTAACGCAAGAGATCGCTGCCCGCACGCAGCGCATCGGGGAAAAGGGAAGAGATTTCATCGTCGAATTACAGACATTAATTCGTCGTCACGGTGGCATGACCGAAGAAGAGGAGTTATTCCAGTTATACTCAAACCTACAACCGGAATACCGGCAATACATACGTAGGAGAGATTTCCACACAGTCGGCGATCTGATTAAGGAGATCAGCGAATATGAACGCCTACAGCAAGAAATGAAACCCCGTACTTCTCGAGTAGCTGCCATCACGACAGACGGCCCCAAGACTAGTAGCGGGCAAACCCGGCCATATAACCGCACTAAAACCTGCTGGCGTTGCGGAAAGGAAGGCCACTTCCGGGGAAGCTGCCGAAATCCAGATGTGCTGTTTTGTTCACGCTGTGGACGCCCGAATGTACGATCCCAGGATTGCCCTTGTCCGGGAAACGACAAGCGGACTGGCAAGTAACGGGGCACCGCCAGTCCAAGACCACTAGCCACACGGGCCCCGTCTCACCCATATCCTCACTCCACGGCGTCAGCATCCATGGCCACAAATTCTCCGCATTGATAGACACGGGGTCCGTTCGGTCGTACATAAACTCGGACGTGGCGGAATTCTTGCGAGCCCAACAGACGACGTTTCGCAGAAGTTCGGCACCGAAAGCTCAGTTGGCCGACGGACAAGTGATACAAATCCCAGAACAATGCACAGTAGGCACGATAATAGACAACGTCTGGAAGGAATTTACCTGGTTGTGTTTGCCACAGTTAGCTACACCAATCCTCCTTGGCATGGACGCCATTCACACCTGGAAAATGACGCTACACTTCGCCGATCACCTTGCCCCCGCGTTGACAACGGTGTGTGCCGTTTCAACAAAGCCTTGGACGCCGACAGAAGCGGAACGACTTGATGCTTTCCTCGCACAAGAAATAAGAGCGTTCCGAAGCAAACCAGGAACGACTTCAAAAATAAAACATCATATCCGACTGAAAGACACGACACCGATCAAGCAACGATATATGCCCCGTAATCCAAAAATGATGGCCATCATCAACGAGGAAGTGGATAAGATGCTTGCAGACGGAGTCATCGAGAAATCACAAAGCCCCTGGAGTTCTCCCACGGTCATCGTCCGAAAAAAAGATGGAAAACCCCGTTTTTGTATTGATTTCCGACGCCTAAACGACGTGACAGAGAAAGATGCGTATCCGTTACCGTACATTAACACCATACTCGACCGACTCCGGCACGAGCGCTATTTCTCTACGATAGACCTAAAGCAGGGCTATTGGCAAGTTCCACTTACCGAGAAAGCAAACAACTTACTGCATTCACCGTTCCTGGCAGGGGACTTTTCCAGTTTCGAGTAATGCCTTTTGGGTTACATGCAGCTCCGGCTACATTCCAAAAACTGCTAGACTCCATTATTGGTCCTGAAATGGAGCCCCACGCGTTTGCTTATTTGGATGACATCATCGTGATCAGCGCTACCTTCGAAGAACATCTCGACCACTTACGGGAGGTGTTCAAGCGACTTCGAGCTGCGAACTTGACATTGAACCCCGAAAAGCGTCACTTCGCTAAGAGATCTGTCCGGTACCTAGGTCATGTGGTATCGGACAAAGGCATACAAACCGATCCAGATAAAGTAGCAGCCATCATGAAGATTCCACCACCACGAAACCTACGAGAATTGCGGCAGGTCTTGGGAGCCGCATCGTGGTATCGACGTTTCATCAACGGATTCTCTGAGCTGGTGGCGCCTCTAACTAATCTGTTGAAGAAAACGCAACGTTGGCAATGGACAGACACGGAAGATACCGCCTTCAAGAAGCTGAAGACAGCACTCACGACCGCTCCCGTCCTGGCCTGCCCGAACTTTTCGCACCCGTTCATTCTGCAAACAGACGCATCCGACCGAGGCATTGGCGCCGCCCTTGTACAACGCATCGATAATCAAGAGCATGTAATTGCATATGCTAGTCGCACGCTGAGTCAACCAGAAAGGAACTACCACACAACTGAAAAAGAATGTCTGGCCATTGTCTGGGGAGTAAAGAAAATGCGACCGTACCTAGAAGGATATCCGTTCACCGTCATCACGGACCATCAGGCTCTCAGTTGGTTGCAGTAATATGAGAACCCATCCGGACGGCTGGCTAGATGGGTAGTCTTTCTCCAGCAATTCAACATGACCATCGAATATAGAAAAGGTTCCCTAAACCAGCTAGCAGATGCGTTATCCCGTCAACCGCTTCCAATCCCTCCAGAAGACAATACCGCGGAGTTGTGCCTCGTTTCGCCAAAGATCGATTGGTACCAGCGAATGCTCCGAGACGTAGAGAAGTCTCCAGAAGACTTCGAAAACTTTAAAGTCGAGAACGGCAAGCTGTACCACCGAACCTGGGACCCCACAGACCTCACCGAAATAGACCTGGCCACCGAATGGAAGATCTGTGTGCCCAAGGCGGAAAGGACGCGCATCATGCGAGAGAACCATGACCGTGTGCAAGCCGGACACATGGGGATAGCAAAGACAATCTCCCGGATTATGCGTCAGTGGCATTGGCCAGGCATGCAGCGGGATATCATCCAATACGTGAGAACTTGCCGTGTGTGCCAAAAATTTAAACCCAGCCAGAACGGTACAGCCGGCAAGATGTCAGCACCCCGTATACGCGGTCCCTGGGAAACTGTCGCTATTGACGTAGTAGGAGCAATGCCGCGTTCCACCAGAGGTTTCTGCTACCTAATCGTTTTCCAGGACCGTTTGACAAAATGGGTCGAATGTCGAGCCGTCCGAAAGGCGGATGGAACGTCCATCACACGAGCTTTCCGCGAACTCATCGTCAACCGTTTTGGCTGCCCAAAAACAGTCATAACTGACAACGGCACCGAGTTCATCAACAAGGTCTTCCGAAGTCAACTCGCCGCCTTGAGAATTCGCCACCAAACAACACCCCCGTATACGCCCCAGGCAAATCCCGTAGAAAGGGTGAATGGAGTCATTACGCCAATGATAGCCATGTATTGTGACGGCAATCAAAGAAATTGGGACGAGTATTTGCCGGAACTAACGCTAGCCATCAACACATTCCGGCATGACTCTACAGGATATACACCAGCATATATAAACTTTGGGCGCGAATTACATGTCCTTACGCCGACCGACGAACCCGAGGGGACAGACGAAGAAACGGACGCCGTTGTCGACACCAAAGAAGTCACCCCTATCAGTGAGCATGTAGAGCAACTGCGCAAACTGCGTGAAAGCCAGGAATTGGCACGTTTAAACATTGCTCGAGCCGCCAACCGACAAGCTCACCATTACAACCTTCGCCGTCGTGATTGGCAACCCCATATAGGCGATAAAGTAATGCGTCGCGAACACCCTTTATCGGCCGCCGCGAAGGGATTCTCCGCGAAACTCGCCCCCAGGTACTCGGGGCCGTGGACCGTGGTGAAAAGTAACTCGCCGCAAGTCCACGACCTGCGGGGCGTACAAGGCCGTCGGCTCTGTCGGATACACGTCAAAGATCTGAAACCCGCATTTTAATCCTCAGGGAAATGTCCGACGACCGACAAGTGGTTGCCCCGACCAACCCACTCAGGGTACCAATGAAGCGGCGTGTTGGGCCGCCAAACCCCCGTTCTCGATGCCATCGACTGCGGATCCGCCCGTTGTCGTCACCGCTGAGGCTGGCCTGCCGGCCCAGGGAAGGACAACGCCTGACACCGCAGCCGCGGACTCCAACCCGGACGACAACGACCCCGCAGTCGAAACCAAGACAACCAGAACGATCCATGCCGTCTTTGGACAGCAGCCCGGACGAACGGGCCACGGTGTGCCCTCCGCTGGCGATACCGTCCACGCCACCCAAATTATCTGTCGAACAGATATTGCGACGGATGACCGCCGCCCCGCCGCTGCTTTCACCACTGCCGCCCACACCGGATCGTGACTGTCTCCTGATTGAGACGTCACCCATCAGCATGCGGACACCACCGGCTCGGCCCTGGCGTTTGGAGCCGATCTCGCCGATACCAACCAAGAGGGTACCGAGGCAGTTGCCCAGCTGCCAAGCCCTGGGGGTACAACCGTTGTGCGGGTCCAGTCGCAACCCGGAGAGGCCCGTCATCATCCAGGAACCGAAGGAAAGCGCGGAGCCATCCCGGTTGGAAAGGGCAGCCGCGCCCTCTTCCGACATCCTCTCGCCGTTGTCCGCCGCCGACCAGAAGCTCCTGAACGAGTTCCTGCCCTGGAAGCTGCCCATCAACCCGCCTACGACGCCGCCGACCAGGGTCATCGATATCCGGGCCAAGGGACGAAAGCTGCGAGCCGGCAACAAGGGACGCGATGGCCGCGTCACATGGAAGAACTTCTCCCCCAACACCCTGACGTGTTCTCCCCCCACAGCTAGAGACTGTTATTTTATGTTTTGCTAGTTTTTTTAAAGTTTTTTCAATTATTTAGTTTGGTTAGTTAGTAAGTTTGTTGGTGTCATATTTTAATTAAGTTGGTAGGTTAAGTTATGTTGTATCTCCTTTACATAATATTTAGTTTGGTGCAATAAAAATTTCCTGTTTTTTTGTTTTCCAGCTCGGTAGGCAAACAGTTTTTTTTTCCCCGAAGAGAGGGGAGGGTGTGACGATGTCACGATTTATGCGCCGGAACATGTCCGTTATGTATGTGAGACGGTGGCCGAGCGGACAGCGTGTTCGCTTGGTGCGCGGACGGACCGCAGTTCAAACCCCGGTCGGGCCACACTTTATTAATTTTAAAATTAAAGTAGGTCACGTGACTAGCCGCCAACCTATCAAATAAATTCGTAAAAATCAATTTTGAATCGTCTTTCGTATTTTTAACGATCTTTTTGCTAATTTTTGGGGTTCGTACGCGAACAATTAATTCCTTGTTTTCGTGGGAGGATTTTGGGTATAAATACGAGAGCTGGCGAGCAAACAGTCAGAAGGTGTGTACCCTCTAGCTTGAGTCTTCTTGCCTGGTGTGTGCCAGATAAGCGCCGATAGCTCCAGAAAAGTAGAATTACTGCTGGTGAGTAGTGCAAGTTTAATTTCCGGTCCGTATCCCGTACCATTCCCGACTCAGTGAGTGCTGAGTCGTTACCGTTCTTGTTGGTCAGTGTTGGTGTGCTGACCGACGCCCGTACCGGTTGGTCAGTGTGTGCTGACCAACGTCTGTTACCTGTTGGTCAGTGTGTGCTGACCAACGTCCGTCCCGGTCGGTCAGTGTGTGCTGACCGACGCTCGTACCTTAGTGTATCAGTGAGTGCTGAGACACTTCCGGTTAGTCAGTGAGCGCTGGCTAGCCTCTACCTACCCCGACCCAATTCGTAGTCAGTGTGTGCTGACTCTTCCCCGCTTTATATCTCGCGTTCGAACATACACCGCCGACTTCGCCTTGTTTACTCGCGATTACATCGTTCGTTAACCTATTTTTATCTCGTTTCCATCTGTACATAATTCATATTATTTTTAATAAATATCAACCTACATCTAGTGAACAAATACGTCTTTTTTTTGCACAAGAACCCTAACCCCGCTTCACTGAGAAATCCGAGCAATCGGTTGGCGCTCGAGCATCCTCCGTCGCCAACGTGACGTCCTCCAGAGCCGCCGCAGACCGCAAGGACATCACAATAGAAAACGCTGTTTTGAATTATCCAAACTGACAAATTCATGTTTCTTCCGTGCAAACCGGCGATTTATGAGAAATGACGAAAAAATTGCTGTTATAAATTAGCAAAAACATAGAAAAACGCTGTTTTCAACTGTTCAAACTAATAATTCATGTTTCTTTCGTGCGAAACGGCGATTTATGAGAAATGACGATAAAATTGCTGTTTTAAACTGATAAGTTTATGTTTCTTTCGTGCGAAACGGCGATTTATGAGAAATGACGATAAGAATGCTGTTTTAAACTTGCAAAAACATAGAAAAACGCTGTTTTCAACTATTCCAACTGATAAATTCATGTTTCTTCCGTGCGAAACGGCGATTTATGAGAAATGACGATAAAATTGCTGTTTTAAACTTGCAAAAACATAGAAAAACGCTGTTTTCAACTATTAAAACTGACAAATTCATGTTTCTTAAGTGCGAAACGGCGATTTATGAGAAATAACGATAAAATTGGTGTTTTAAACTTGAAAAACATAGAAAACGCTGTTTTGAACTATCCAAACTGACAAATTCATGTTTCTTCCATGCAAACCGGCGATTTATGAGAAATGACGATAAAATTGCTGTTATAAACTTGCAAAAACTTAGAAAAACGCTGTTTTCAACTGCTCAAACTGAAAAATTCATGTTTCTTTCGTGCGAAACGGCGATTTATGAGAAATGACGATAAAATTGCTGTTTTAAACTTGCAAAAACATAGAAAACGATAAGATTGCTGATTTAAACTGCAAAAACATAGAAAAACCCTGTTTTCAACTATTCAATTTGATAAATTCATGTTTCTTTCGTGCGAAACGGCGATTTATGAGAAATGACGATAAAATTGCTGTTTTAAACTTGCAAAAACATAAAAAACGATAAGATTGCTGTTTTAAACTTGCAAAAACATAGAAAAACGCTGTTTTCAACTATTCCAACTGATAAATTCATGTTTCTTCCGTGCGAAACGGCGATTTATGAGAAATGACGATAAAATTGCTGTTTAAACTTGCAAAAACATAGATAAACACTGTTTTCAACTATTCAAACTGACAAATTCATGTTTCTTCCGTGCGAAACGGCGATTTATGAGAAATAACGATAAAATTGCTGTTTTAAACTTGCAAAAACATAGAAAACGCTGTTTTGAACTATCCAAACTGACAAATTCATGTTTATTTCGTGCGAATCGGCGATTTATGAGAAATGACGATAAAATTGCTGTTTTAAACTTGCAAAAACATAGAAAAACGCTGTTTTTAACTATTCAAACTGATAAATTCATGTTTCTTCCGTGCGAAGCGGCGATTTATAAAAAATAACGATAAAATTGCTGTTTTAAACTTGCAAAAACATAGAAAAACGCTGTTTTTAACAATTCAAACTGATAAATTCATGTTTCTTTCGTTCGAAACGCTTGATTTTTGTGAAATCACGATAAAACTGCTGTTTTAAACTAGCAAAACCAAGAAAACGCTGTTTTCAACAATCTAAACTCACGTATTTAAAATGCTGTTTTAAACTTGCAAATACATAGAAAACGCTGTTTTGAACTATTCAAACTGACAAATTCATGTTTCTTTCGTGCGAAACGGCGATTTATGAGAAATGACGATAAGAATGCTGTTTTAAACTTGCAAAATCATAGAAAAACGCTGTTTTCAACTGTTCAAACTGATAAATTCATGTTTTTCCGTGCGAAACGGCGATTTATGAGAAATGACGATAAAATTGCTGTTTTAAACTTGCAAAAACATAGAATAACGCTGTTTTGAACTATTCAAACTGATAAATTCAGGTTTCTTTCGTGCGAAACGGCGATTTATGAGAAATGACGATAAAATTGCTGTTTTAAACTTGCAAAAACATAGAAAAACGCAGTTTTTAACTATTCAAACTGATAAATTCAGGTTTCTTTCGTTCGAAACGGTGGATTTTTGTGAAATCACAATAAAACTGCTGTTTTAAACTTGCAAAAACATAGAAAAACCCTGTTTTGAACTATTCAAACTGACAAATTCATGTTTCTTTCGTGTGAAACGGCGATTTATGAGATATGACGATAAAATTGCTGTTTTAAACTTGCAAAAACATAGTAAAACGCTGTTTTGAACTATTCAAACTGACAAATTCATGTTTCTTTCATGTGAAACGGCGATTTATGAGAAATGACGATAAAATTGCTGTTTTAAACTTGCAAAAACATAGAAAAACGCTGTTTTTAGCTATTCAAACTGATAAATTCAGGTTTCTTTCGTTCGAAACGGTGGATTTTTGTGAAATCACGATAAAACTGCTGTTTTAAACTTGCAAAAACATAGAAAAACGCTGTTTTGAACTATTCAAACTGACAAATTCATGTTTCTTTCGTGTGAAACGGCGATTTATGAGAAATGACGATAAAATTGCTGTTTTAAACTTGCAAAAACATAGAAAAACGCTGTTTTCAACTATTCAAAATGATAAATTCATGTTTCTTTCGTGTAAAACGGCGATTTATGAGAAATGACGATAAAATTGCTGTTTTAAACTTGCAAAAACATAGAATAACGCTGTTTTGAACTATTCAAACTGACAAATTCATGTCTCTTTCGTGTGAAACGGCGATTTATGAGAAATGACGGTAAAATTGCTGTTTTAAACTTGCAAAAACATAGAATAACGCTGGTTTGAACTATTCAAACTGACAAATTCATGTTTCTTTCGTGTGAAACGGCGATTTATGAGAAATGACGATAAAATTGCTGTTTTAAACTTGCAAAAACATAAAAAAAACGCTGTTTTTAACTATTCAAACTGATAAATTCAGGTTTCTTTCGTTCGAAACGGTGGATTTTTGTGAAATCACAATAAAACTGCTGTTTTAAACTTGCAAAAACATAGAAAAACGCTGTTTTGAACTATTCAAACTGACAAATTCATGTTTCTTTCGTGTGAAACGGCGATTTATGAGAAATGACGATAAAATTGCTGTTTTAAACTTGCAAAAACATAGTAAAACGCTGTTTTGAACTATTCAAACTGACAAATTCATGTTTTTTTCATGTGAAACGGCGATTTATGAGAAATGACGATAAAATTGCTGTTTTAAACTTGCAAAAACATAGAAAAACGCTGTTTTTAACTATTCAAACTGATAAATTCAGGTTTCTTTCGTTCGAAACGGTGGATTTTTGTGAAATCACGATAAAACTGCTGTTTTAAACTTGCAAAAACATAGAAAAACGCTGTTTTGAACTATTCAAACTGACAAATTCATGTTTCTTTCGTGTGAAACGGCGATTTATGAGAAATGACGATAAAATTGCTGTTTTAAACTTGCAAAAACATAGAAAAACGCTGTTTTCAACTATTCAAACTGATAAATTCATGTTTCTTTCGTGTGAAACGGCGATTTATGAGAAATGACGATAAAATTGCTGTTTTAAACTTGCAAAAACATAGAATAACGCTGTTTTGAACCATTCAAACTGACAAATTCATGTCTCTTTCGTGTGAAACGGCGATTTATGAGAAATGACGATAAAATTGCTGTTTTAAACTTGCAAAAACATAGAATAACGCTGTTTTGAACTATTCAAACTGACAATTTCATGTTTCTTTCGTGTGAAACGGCGATTTATGAGAAATGACGATAAAATTGCTGTTTTAAACTTGCAAAAACATAGAAAAACGCTGTTTTTAACTATTCAAACTGATAAATTCAGGTTTCTTTCGTTCGAAACGGTGGATTTTTGTGAAATCACGATAAAACTGCTGTTTTAAACTTGCAAAAACATAGTAAAACGCTGTTTTGAACTATTCAAACTGACAAATTCATGTTTCTCTCGTGTGAAACGGCGATTTATGAGAAATGACGATAAAATTGCTGTTTTAAACTTGCAAAAACATAGAAAAACGCTGTTTTGAACTATTCAAACTGACAAATTCATGTTTCTTTAGTGTGAAACGGCGATTTATGACGATAAAATTGCTGTTTTAAACTTGCAAAAACATAGAAAAACGCTGTTTTTAACTATTCAAACTGATAAATTCAGGTTTCTTTCGTGCGAAACGGCGATTTATGAGAAATGACGATAAAATTGCTGTTTTAAACTTGCAAAAACATAGAAAACGCTGTTTTTAACTATTCAAACTGATAAATTCAGGTTTCTTTCGTTCGAAACGGTGGATTTTTGTAAAATCACAATAAAACTGCTGTTTTAAACTTGCAAAAACATAGAAAAACACTGTTTTGAACTATTCAAACTGACAAATTCATGTTTCTTTAGTGTGAAACGGCGATTTATGACGATAAAATTGCTGTTTTAAACTTGCAAAAACATAGAAAAACGCTGTTTTTAACTATTCAAACTGATAAATTCAGGTTTCTTTCGTGCGAAACGGCGATTTATGAGAAATGACGATAAAATTGCTGTTTTAAACTTGCAAAAACATAGAAAACGCTGTTTTTAACTATTCAAACTGATAAATTCAGGTTTCTTTCGTTCGAAACGGTGGATTTTTGTAAAATCACAATAAAACTGCTGTTTTAAACTTGCAAAAACATAGAAAAACACTGTTTTGAACTATTCAAACTGACAAATTCATGTTTCTTTCGTGTGAAACGGCGATTTATGAGAAATGACGATAAAATTGCTGTTTTAAACTTGCAAAAACATAGAAAAACGCTGTTTTCAACTATTCAAACTGATAAATTCATGTTTCTTTCGTGTGAAACGGCGATTTATGAGAAATGACGATAAAATTGCTGTTTTAAACTTGCAAAAACATAGAATAACGCTGTTTTGAACTATTCAAACTGACAAATTCATGTTTCTTTCGTGTGAAACGGCGATTTATGAGAAATGATGATAAAATTGCTGTTTTAAACTTGCAAAAACATAAAAAAAACGCTGTTTTTAACTATTCAAACTGATAAATTCAGGTTTCTTTCGTTCAAAACGGTGGATTTTTGTGAAATCACGATAAAACTGCTGTTTTAAACTTGCAAAAACATAGAAAAACGCTGTTTTTAACTATTCAAACTGACAAATTCATGTTTCTTTCGTGTGAAACGGCGATTTATGAGAAATGACGATAAAATTGCTGTTTTAAACTTGAAAAAACATAGAAAAACGCTGTTTTTAACTATTCAAACTGATAAATTCAGGTTTCTTTCGTGCGAAACGGCGATTTATGAGAAATGACGATAAAATTGCTGTTTTAAACTTGCAAAAACATAGAAAAACGCAGTTTTTAACTATTCAAACTGATAAATTCAGGTTTCTTTCGTTCGAAACGGTGGATTTTTGTGAAATCACAATAAAACTGCTGTTTTAAACTTGCAAAAACATAGAAAAACGCTGTTTTGAACTATTCAAACTGACAAATTCATGTTTCTTTCGTGTGAAACGGCGATTTATGGGAAATGACGATAAAATTGCTGTTTTAAACTTGCAAAAACATAGTAAAACGCTGTTTTGAACTATTCAAACTGACAAATTCATGTTTCTTTCATGTGAAACGGCGATTTATGAGAAATGACGATGAAATTGCTGTTTTAAACTTGCAAAAACATAGAAAAACGCTGTTTTTAACTATTCAAACTGATAAATTCAGGTTTCTTTCGTTCGAAACGGTGGATTTTTGTGAAATCACGATAAAACTGCTGTTTTAAACTTGCAAAAACATAGAAAAACGCTGTTTTGAACTATTCAAACTGACAAATTCATGTTTCTTTCGTGTGAAACGGCGATTTAGGAGAAATGACGATAAAATTGCTGTTTTAAACTTGCAAAAACATAGAAAAACGCTGCTTTCAACTATTCAAACCGATAAATTCATGTTTCTTTCGTGTGAAACGGCGATTTATGAGAAATGACGATAAAATTGCTGTTTTAAACTTGCAAAAACATAGAATAACGCTGTTTTGAACTATTCAAACTGATAAATTCATGTTTCTTTCGTGTGAAACGGCGATTTATGAGAAATGACGATAAAATTGCTGTTTTAAACTTGCAAAAACATAGAATAACGCTGTTTTGAACTATTCAAACTGACAAATTCATGTTTCTTTCGTGTGAAACGGCGATTTATGAGAAATGACGATAAAATTGCTGTTTTAAACTTGCAAAAACATAAAAAAACGCTGTTTTTAACTATTCAAACTGATAAATTCAGGTTTCTTTCGTTCGAAACGGTGGATTTTTGTGAAATCACGATAAAACTGCTGTTTTAAACTTGCAAAAACATAGTAAAACGCTGTTTTGAACTATTCAAACTGACAAATTCATGTTTCTCTCGTGTGAAACGGCGATTTATGAGAAATGACGATAAAATTGCTGTTTTAAACTTGCAAAAACATAGAAAAACGCTGTTTTTAACTATTCAAACTGATAAATTCAGGTTTCTTTCGTTCGAAACGGTGGATTTTTGTGAAATCACGATAAAACTGCTGTTTTAAACTTGCAAAAACATAGAAAAACGCTGTTTTGAACTATTCAAACTGACAAATTCATGTTTCTTTAGTGTGAAACGGCGATTTATGACGATAAAATTGCTGTTTTAAACTTGCAAAAACATAGAAAAACGCTGTTTTTAACTATTCAAACTGATAAATTCAGGTTTCTTTCGTGCGAAACGGCGATTTATGAGAAATGACGATAAAATTGCTGTTTTAAACTTGCAAAAACATAGAAAACGCTGTTTTTAACTATTCAAACTGATAAATTCAGGTTTCTTTCGTTCGAAACGGTGGATTTTTGTAAAATCACAATAAAACTGCTGTTTTAAACTTGCAAAAACATAGAAAAACACTGTTTTGAACTATTCAAACTGACAAATTCATGTTTCTTTAGTGTGAAACGGCGATTTATGACGATAAAATTGCTGTTTTAAACTTGCAAAAACATAGAAAAACGCTGTTTTTAACTATTCAAACTGATAAATTCAGGTTTCTTTCGTGCGAAACGGCGATTTATGAGAAATGACGATAAAATTGCTGTTTTAAACTTGCAAAAACATAGAAAACGCTGTTTTTAACTATTCAAACTGATAAATTCAGGTTTCTTTCGTTCGAAACGGTGGATTTTTGTAAAATCACAATAAAACTGCTGTTTTAAACTTGCAAAAACATAGAAAAACACTGTTTTGAACTATTCAAACTGACAAATTCATGTTTCTTTCGTGTGAAACGGCGATTTATGAGAAATGACGATAAAATTGCTGTTTTAAACTTGCAAAAACATAGAAAAACGCTGTTTTCAACTATTCAAACTGATAAATTCATGTTTCTTTCGTGTGAAACGGCGATTTATGAGAAATGACGATAAAATTGCTGTTTTAAACTTGCAAAAACATAGAAAAACGCTGTTTTCAACTATTCAAACTGATAAATTCATGTTTCTTTCGTGTGAAACGGCGATTTATGAGAAATGACGATAAAATTGCTGTTTTAAACTTGCAAAAACATAGAATAACGCTGTTTTGAACTATTCAAACTGACAAATTCATGTTTCTTTCGTGTGAAACGGCGATTTATGAGAAATGATGATAAAATTGCTGTTTTAAACTTGCAAAAACATAAAAAAACGCTGTTTTTAACTATTCAAACTGATAAATTCAGGTTTCTTTCGTTCGAAACGGTGGATTTTTGTGAAATCACGATAAAACTGCTGTTTTAAACTTGCAAAAACATAGAAAAACGCTGTTTTTAACTATTCAAACTGACAAATTCATGTTTCTTTCGTGTGAAACGGCGATTTATGAGAAATGACGATAAAATTGCTGTTTTAAACTTGAAAAAACATAGAAAAACGCTGTTTTTAACTATTCAAACTGATAAATTCAGGTTTCTTTCGTGCGAAACGGCGATTTATGAGAAATGACGATAAAATTGCTGTTTTAAACTTGCAAAAACATAGAAAAACGCAGTTTTTAACTATTCAAACTGATAAATTCAGGTTTCTTTCGTTCGAAACGGTGGATTTTTGTGAAATCACAATAAAACTGCTGTTTTAAACTTGCAAAAACATAGAAAAACGCTGTTTTGAACTATTCAAACTGACAAATTCATGTTTCTTTCGTGTGAAACGGCGATTTATGGGAAATGACGATAAAATTGCTGTTTTAAACTTGCAAAAACATAGTAAAACGCTGTTTTGAACTATTCAAACTGACAAATTCATGTTTCTTTCATGTGAAACGGCGATTTATGAGAAATGACGATGAAATTGCTGTTTTAAACTTGCAAAAACATAGAAAAACGCTGTTTTTAACTATTCAAACTGATAAATTCAGGTTTCTTTCGTGCGAAACGGCGATTTATGAGAAATGACGATAAAATTGCTGTTTTAAACTTGCAAAAACATAGAAAACGCTGTTTTTAACTATTCAAACTGATAAATTCAGGTTTCTTTCGTTCGAAACGGTGGATTTTTGTAAAATCACAATAAAACTGCTGTTTTAAACTTGCAAAAACATAGAAAAACACTGTTTTGAACTATTCAAACTGACAAATTCATGTTTCTTTAGTGTGAAACGGCGATTTATGACGATAAAATTGCTGTTTTAAACTTGCAAAAACATAGAAAAACGCTGTTTTTAACTATTCAAACTGATAAATTCAGGTTTCTTTCGTGCGAAACGGCGATTTATGAGAAATGACGATAAAATTGCTGTTTTAAACTTGCAAAAACATAGAAAACGCTGTTTTTAACTATTCAAACTGATAAATTCAGGTTTCTTTCGTTCGAAACGGTGGATTTTTGTAAAATCACAATAAAACTGCTGTTTTAAACTTGCAAAAACATAGAAAAACACTGTTTTGAACTATTCAAACTGACAAATTCATGTTTCTTTCGTGTGAAACGGCGATTTATGAGAAATGACGATAAAATTGCTGTTTTAAACTTGCAAAAACATAGAAAAACGCTGTTTTCAACTATTCAAACTGATAAATTCATGTTTCTTTCGTGTGAAACGGCGATTTATGAGAAATGACGATAAAATTGCTGTTTTAAACTTGCAAAAACATAGAAAAACGCTGTTTTCAACTATTCAAACTGATAAATTCATGTTTCTTTCGTGTGAAACGGCGATTTATGAGAAATGACGATAAAATTGCTGTTTTAAACTTGCAAAAACATAGAATAACGCTGTTTTGAACTATTCAAACTGACAAATTCATGTTTCTTTCGTGTGAAACGGCGATTTATGAGAAATGATGATAAAATTGCTGTTTTAAACTTGCAAAAACATAAAAAAAAACGCTGTTTTTAACTATTCAAACTGATAAATTCAGGTTTCTTTCGTTCGAAACGGTGGATTTTTGTGAAATCACGATAAAACTGCTGTTTTAAACTTGCAAAAACATAGAAAAACGCTGTTTTTAACTATTCAAACTGACAAATTCATGTTTCTTTCGTGTGAAACGGCGATTTATGAGAAATGACGATAAAATTGCTGTTTTAAACTTGAAAAAACATAGAAAAACGCTGTTTTTAACTATTCAAACTGATAAATTCAGGTTTCTTTCGTGCGAAACGGCGATTTATGAGAAATGACGATAAAATTGCTGTTTTAAACTTGCAAAAACATAGAAAAACGCAGTTTTTAACTATTCAAACTGATAAATTCAGGTTTCTTTCGTTCGAAACGGTGGATTTTTGTGAAATCACAATAAAACTGCTGTTTTAAACTTGCAAAAACATAGAAAAACGCTGTTTTGAACTATTCAAACTGACAAATTCATGTTTCTTTCGTGTGAAACGGCGATTTATGGGAAATGACGATAAAATTGCTGTTTTAAACTTGCAAAAACATAGTAAAACGCTGTTTTGAACTATTCAAACTGACAAATTCATGTTTCTTTCATGTGAAACGGCGATTTATGAGAAATGACGATGAAATTGCTGTTTTAAACTTGCAAAAACATAGAAAAACGCTGTTTTTAACTATTCAAACTGATAAATTCAGGTTTCTTTCGTTCGAAACGGTGGATTTTTGTGAAATCACGATAAAACTGCTGTTTTAAACTTGCAAAAACATAGAAAAACGCTGTTTTGAACTATTCAAACTGACAAATTCATGTTTCTTTCGTGTGAAACGGCGATTTAGGAGAAATGACGATAAAATTGCTGTTTTAAACTTGCAAAAACATAGAAAAACGCTGCTTTCAACTATTCAAACCGATAAATTCATGTTTCTTTCGTGTGAAACGGCGATTTATGAGAAATGACGATAAAATTGCTGTTTTAAACTTGCAAAAACATAGAATAACGCTGTTTTGAACTATTCAAACTGATAAATTCATGTTTCTTTCGTGTGAAACGGCGATTTATGAGAAATGACGATAAAATTGCTGTTTTAAACTTGCAAAAACATAGAATAACGCTGTTTTGAACTATTCAAACTGACAAATTCATGTTTCTTTCGTGTGAAACGGCGATTTATGAGAAATGACGATAAAATTGCTGTTTTAAACTTGCAAAAACATAAAAAAACGCTGTTTTTAACTATTCAAACTGATAAATTCAGGTTTCTTTCGTTCGAAACGGTGGATTTTTGTGAAATCACGATAAAACTGCTGTTTTAAACTTGCAAAAACATAGTAAAACGCTGTTTTGAACTATTCAAACTGACAAATTCATGTTTCTCTCGTGTGAAACGGCGATTTATGAGAAATGACGATAAAATTGCTGTTTTAAACTTGCAAAAACATAGAAAAACGCTGTTTTTAACTATTCAAACTGATAAATTCAGGTTTCTTTCGTTCGAAACGGTGGATTTTTGTGAAATCACGATAAAACTGCTGTTTTAAACTTGCAAAAACATAGAAAAACGCTGTTTTGAACTATTCAAACTGACAAATTCATGTTTCTTTAGTGTGAAACGGCGATTTATGACGATAAAATTGCTGTTTTAAACTTGCAAAAACATAGAAAAACGCTGTTTTTAACTATTCAAACTGATAAATTCAGGTTTCTTTCGTGCGAAACGGCGATTTATGAGAAATGACGATAAAATTGCTGTTTTAAACTTGCAAAAACATAGAAAACGCTGTTTTTAACTATTCAAACTGATAAATTCAGGTTTCTTTCGTTCGAAACGGTGGATTTTTGTAAAATCACAATAAAACTGCTGTTTTAAACTTGCAAAAACATAGAAAAACACTGTTTTGAACTATTCAAACTGACAAATTCATGTTTCTTTAGTGTGAAACGGCGATTTATGACGATAAAATTGCTGTTTTAAACTTGCAAAAACATAGAAAAACGCTGTTTTTAACTATTCAAACTGATAAATTCAGGTTTCTTTCGTGCGAAACGGCGATTTATGAGAAATGACGATAAAATTGCTGTTTTAAACTTGCAAAAACATAGAAAACGCTGTTTTTAACTATTCAAACTGATAAATTCAGGTTTCTTTCGTTCGAAACGGTGGATTTTTGTAAAATCACAATAAAACTGCTGTTTTAAACTTGCAAAAACATAGAAAAACACTGTTTTGAACTATTCAAACTGACAAATTCATGTTTCTTTCGTGTGAAACGGCGATTTATGAGAAATGACGATAAAATTGCTGTTTTAAACTTGCAAAAACATAGAAAAACGCTGTTTTCAACTATTCAAACTGATAAATTCATGTTTCTTTCGTGTGAAACGGCGATTTATGAGAAATGACGATAAAATTGCTGTTTTAAACTTGCAAAAACATAGAATAACGCTGTTTTGAACTATTCAAACTGACAAATTCATGTTTCTTTCGTGTGAAACGGCGATTTATGAGAAATGATGATAAAATTGCTGTTTTAAACTTGCAAAAACATAAAAAAACGCTGTTTTTAACTATTCAAACTGATAAATTCAGGTTTCTTTCGTTCGAAACGGTGGATTTTTGTGAAATCACGATAAAACTGCTGTTTTAAACTTGCAAAAACATAGAAAAACGCTGTTTTTAACTATTCAAACTGACAAATTCATGTTTCTTTCGTGTGAAACGGCGATTTATGAGAAATGACGATAAAATTGCTGTTTTAAACTTGAAAAAACATAGAAAAACGCTGTTTTTAACTATTCAAACTGATAAATTCAGGTTTCTTTCGTGCGAAACGGCGATTTATGAGAAATGACGATAAAATTGCTGTTTTAAACTTGCAAAAACATAGAAATACGCAGTTTTTAACTATTCAAACTGATAAATTCAGGTTTCTTTCGTTCGAAACGGTGGATTTTGTGAAATCACAATAAAACTGCTGTTTTAAACTTGCAAAAACATAGAAAACGCTGTTTTTAACTATTCAAACTGATAAATTCAGGTTTCTTTCGTTCGAAACGGTGGATTTTTGTGAAATCACGATAAAACTGCTGTTTTAAACTTGCAAAAACATAGAAAAACGCTGTTTTGAACTATTCAAACTGACAAATTCATGTTTCTTTCGTGTGAAACGGCGATTTAGGAGAAATGACGATAAAATTGCTATTTTAAACTTGCAAAAACATAGAAAAACGCTGCTTTCAACTATTCAAACCGATAAATTCATGTTTCTTTCGTGTGAAACGGCGATTTATGAGAAATGACGATAAAATTGCTGTTTTAAACTTGCAAAAACATAGAATAATGCTGTTTTGAACTATTCAAACTGACAAATTCATGTCTCTTTCGTGTGAAACGGCGATTTATGAGAAATGACGATAAAATTGCTGTTTTAAACTTGCAAAAACATAGAAAAACGCTGTTTTCAACTATTCAAACTGATAAATTCATGTTTCTTTCGTGTGAAACGGCGATTTATGAGAAATGACGATAAAATTGCTGTTTTAAACTTGCAAAAACATAGAATAACGCTGTTTTGAACTATTCAAACTGACAAATTCATGTTTCTTTCGTGTGAAACGGCGATTTATGAGAAATGATGATAAAATTGCTGTTTTAAACTTGCAAAAACATAAAAAAACGCTGTTTTTAACTATTCAAACTGATAAATTCAGGTTTCTTTCGTTCGAAACGGTGGATTTTTGTGAAATCACGATAAAACTGCTGTTTTAAACTTGCAAAAACATAGAAAAACGCTGTCTTTAACTATTCAAACTGACAAATTCATGTTTCTTTCGTGTGAAACGGCGATTTATGAGAAATGACGATAAAATTGCTGTTTTAAACTTGAAAAAACATAGAAAAACGCTGTTTTTAACTATTCAAACTGATAAATTCAGGTTTCTTTCGTGCGAAACGGCGATTTATGAGAAATGACGATAAAATTGCTGTTTTAAACTTGCAAAAACATAGAAAAACGCAGTTTTTAACTATTCAAACTGATAAATTCAGGTTTCTTTCGTTCGAAACGGTGGATTTTTGTGAAATCACAATAAAACTGCTGTTTTAAACTTGCAAAAACATAGAAAAACGCTGTTTTGAACTATTCAAACTGACAAATTCATGTTTCTTTCGTGTGAAACGGCGATTTAGGAGAAATGACGATAAAATTGCTATTTTAAACTTGCAAAAACTTAGAAAAACGCTGCTTTCAACTATTCAAACCGATAAATTCATGTTTCTTTCGTGTGAAACGGCGATTTATGAGAAATGACGATAAAATTGCTGTTTTAAACTTGCAAAAACATAGAATAATGCTGTTTTGAACTATTCAAACTGACAAATTCATGTCTCTTTCGTGTGAAACGGCGATTTATGAGAAATGACGATAAAATTGCTGTTTTAAACTTGCAAAAACATAGAATAACGCTGTTTTGAACTATTCAAACTGACAAATTCATGTTTCTTTCGTGTGAAACGGCGATTTATGAGAAATGACGATAAAATTGCTGTTTTAAACTTGCAAAAACATAAAAAAACGCTGTTTTTAACTATTCAAACTGATAAATTCAGGTTTCTTTCGTTCGAAACGGTGGATTTTTGTGAAATCACGATAAAACTGCTGTTTTAAACTTGCAAAAACATAGAAAAACGCTGTTTCCAACTATTCAAACTGATAAATTCATGTTTCTTTCGTGTGAAACGGCGATTTATGAGAAATGACGTTAAAAATGCTGTTTTAAACTTGCAAAAACATAGAAAAACGCTGTTTTTAACTATTCAAACTGATAAATTCAGGTATCTTTCGTTCGAAACGGTGGATTTTTGTGAAATCACGATAAAACTGCTGTTTTAAACTTGCAAAAACATAGAAAAACGCTTTTTTGAACTATTCAAACTGACAAATTCATGTTTCTTTAGTGTGAAACGGCAATTTATGAGAAATGACGATAAAATTGCTGTTTTAAACTTGAAAAAACATAGAAAAACGCTGTTTTTAACTATTCAAACTGATAAATTCAGGTTTCTTTCGTGCGAAACGGCGATTTATGAGAAATGACGATAAAATTCTGTTTTAAACTTGCAAAAACATAGAAAAACGCAGTTTTTAACTATTCAAACTGATAAATTCAGGTTTCTTTCGTTCGAAACGGTGGATTTTTGTGAAATCACAATAAAACTGCTGTTTTAAACTTGCAAAAACATAGAAAAACGCTGTTTTGAACTATTCAAACTGACAAATTCATGTTTCTTTCGTGTGAAACGGCGATTTATGAGAAATGACGATAAAATTGCTGTTTTAACTTGCAAAAACATAGTAAAACGCTGTTTTGAACTATTCAAACTGACAAATTCATGTTTCTTTCATGTGAAACGGCGATTTATGAGAAATGACGATAAAATTGCTGTTTTAAACTTGCAAAAACATAGAAAAACGCTGTTTTTAACTATGCAAACTGATAAATTCAGGTTTCTTTCGTTCGAAACGGTGGATTTTTGTGAAATCACGATAAAACTGCTGTTTTAAACTTGCAAAAACATAAAAAAACGCTGTTTTGAACTATTCAAACTGACAAATTCATGTTTCTTTCGTGTGAAACGGCGATTTATGAGAAATGACGATAAAATTGCTGTTTTAAACTTGCAAAAACATAGAAAAACGCTGTTTTCAACTATTCAAACTGATAAATTCATGTTTCTTTCGTGTGAAACGGCGATTTATGAGAAATGACGATAAAATTGCTGTTTTAAACTTGCAAAAACATAGAATAACGCTGTTTTGAACTATTCAAACTGACAAATTCATGTCTCTTTCGTGTGAAACGGCGATTTATGAGAAATGACGATAAAATTGCTGTTTTAAACTTGCAAAAACATAGAATAACGCTGTTTTGAACTAATCAAACTGACAAATTCATGTTTCTTTCGTGTGAAACGGCGATTTATGAGAAATGACGATAAAATTGCTGTTTTAAACTTGCAAAAACATAAAAAAACGCTGTTTTTAACTATTCAAACTGATAAATTCAGGTTTCTTTCGTTCGAAACGGTGGATTTTTGTGAAATCACGATAAAACTGCTGTTTTAAACTTGCAAAAACATAGAAAAACGCTGTTTCCAACTATTCAAACTGATAAATTCATGTTTCTTTCGTGTGAAAAGGCGATTTATGAGAAATGACGTTAAAAATGCTGTTTTAAACTAGCAAAAACATAGAAAAACGCTGTTTTTAACTATTCAAACTGATAAATTCAAGTTTCTTTCGTTCGAAACTGTGGATTTTTGTGAAATCACGATAAAACTGCTGTTTTAAACTTGCAAAAACATAGAAAAACGCTGTTTTGAACTATTCAAACTGACAAATTCATGTTTCTTTAGTGTGAAACGGCGATTTATGAGAAATGACGATAAAATTGCTGTTTTAAACTTGAAAAAACATAGAAAAACGCTGTTTTTAACTATTCAAACTGATAAATTCAGGTTTCTTTCGTGCGAAACGGCGATTTATGAGAAATGACGATAAAATTGCTGTTTTAAACTTGCAAAAACATAGAAAAACGCAGTTTTTAACTATTCAAACTGATAAATTCAGGTTTCTTTCGTTCGAAACGGTGGATTTTTGTGAAATCACAATAAAACTGCTGTTTTAAACTTGCAAAAACATAGAAAAACGCTGTTTTGAACTATTCAAACTGACAAATTCATGTTTCTTTCGTGTGAAACGGCGATTTATGAGAAATGACGATAAAATTGCTGTTTTAAACTTGCAAAAACATAGTAAAACGCTGTTTTGAACTATTCAAACTGACAAATTCATGTTTCTTTCATGTGAAACGGCGATTTATGAGAAATGACGATAAAATTGCTGTTTTAAACTTGCAAAAACATAGAAAAACGCTGTTTTTAACTATTCAAACTGATAAATTCAGGTTTCTTTCGTTCGAAACGGTAGATTTTTGTGAAATCACGATAAAACTGCTGTTTTAAACTTGCAAAAACATAGAAAAACGCTGTTTTGAACTATTCAAACTGACAAATTCATGTTTCTTTCGTGTGAAACGGCGATTTATGAGAAATGACGATAAAATTGCTGTTTTAAACTTGCAAAAACATAGAAAAACGCTGTTTTCAACTATTCAAACTGATAAATTCATGTTTCTTTCGTGTGAAACGGCGATTTATGAGAAATGACGATAAAATTGCTGTTTTAAACTTGCAAAAACATAGAATAACGCTGTTTTGAACTATTCAAACTGACAAATTCATGTCTCTTTCGTGTGAAACGGCGATTTATGAGAAATGACGATAAAATTGCTGTTTTAAACTTGCAAAAACATAAAAAAACGCTGTTTTTAACTATTCAAACTGATAAATTCAGGTTTCTTTCGTTCGAAACGGTGGATTTTTGTGAAATCACGATAAAACTGCTGTTTTAAACTTGCAAAAACATAGAAAAACGCTGTTTCCAACTATTCAAACTGATAAATTCATGTTTCTTTCGTGTGAAACGGCGATTTATGAGAAATGACGTTAAAAATGCTGTTTTAAACTTGCAAAAACATAGAAAAACGCTGTTTTTAACTATTCAAACTGATAAATTCAGGTATCTTTCGTTCGAAACGGTGGATTTTTGTGAAATCACGATAAAACTGCTGTTTTAAACTTGCAAAAACATAGAAAAACGCTTTTTTGAACTATTCAAACTGACAAATTCATGTTTCTTTAGTGTGAAACGGCAATTTATGAGAAATGACGATAAAATTGCTGTTTTAAACTTGAAAAAACATAGAAAAACGCTGTTTTTAACTATTCAAACTGATAAATTCAGGTTTCTTTCTTGCGAAACGGCGATTTATGAGAAATGACGATAAAATTGCTGTTTTAAACTTGCAAAAACATAGAAAAACGCAGTTTTTAACTATTCAAACTGATAAATTCAGGTTTCTTTCGTTCGAAACGGTGGATTTTTGTGAAATCACAATAAAACTGCTGTTTTAAACTTGCAAAAACATAGAAAAACGCTGTTTTGAACTATTCAAACTGACAAATTCATGTTTCTTTCGTGTGAAACGGCGATTTATGAGAAATGACGATAAAATTGCTGTTTTAAACTTGCAAAAACATAGTAAAACGCTGTTTTGAACTATTCAAACTGACAAATTCATGTTTCTTTCATGTGAAACGGCGATTTATGAGAAATGACGATAAAATTGCTGTTTTAAACTTGCAAAAACATAGAAAAACGCTGTTTTTAACTATGCAAACTGATAAATTCAGGTTTCTTTCGTTCGAAACGGTGGATTTTTGTGAAATCACGATAAAACTGCTGTTTTAAACTTGCAAAAACATAAAAAAACGCTGTTTTGAACTATTCAAACTGACAAATTCATGTTTCTTTCGTGTGAAACGGCGATTTATGAGAAATGACGATAAAATTGCTGTTTTAAACTTGCAAAAACATAGAAAAACGCTGTTTTCAACTATTCAAACTGATAAATTCATGTTTCTTTCGTGTGAAACGGCGATTTATGAGAAATGACGATAAAATTGCTGTTTTAAACTTGCAAAAACATAGAATAACGCTGTTTTGAACTATTCAAACTGACAAATTCATGTCTCTTTCGTGTGAAACGGCGATTTATGAGAAATGACGATAAAATTGCTGTTTTAAACTTGCAAAAACATAGAATAACGCTGTTTTGAACTAATCAAACTGACAAATTCATGTTTCTTTCGTGTGAAACGGCGATTTATGAGAAATGACGATAAAATTGCTGTTTTAAACTTGCAAAAACATAAAAAAACGCTGTTTTTAACTATTCAAACTGATAAATTCAGGTTTCTTTCGTTCGAAACGGTAGATTTTTGTGAAATCACGATAAAACTGCTGTTTTAAACTTGCAAAAACATAGAAAAACGCTGTTTCCAACTATTCAAACTGATAAATTCATGTTTCTTTCGTGTGAAAAGGCGATTTATGAGAAATGACGTTAAAAATGCTGTTTTAAACTAGCAAAAACATAGAAAAACGCTGTTTTTAACTATTCAAACTGATAAATTCAAGTTTCTTTCGTTCGAAACTGTGGATTTTTGTGAAATCACGATAAAACTGCTGTTTTAAACTTACAAAAACATAGAAAAACGCTGTTTTGAACTATTCAAACTGACAAATTCATGTTTCTTTAGTGTGAAACGGCGATTTATGAGAAATGACGATAAAATTGCTGTTTTAAACTTGAAAAAACATAGAAAAACGCTGTTTTTAACTATTCAAACTGATAAATTCAGGTTTCTTTCGTGCGAAACGGCGATTTATGAGAAATGACGATAAAATTGCTGTTTTAAACTTGCAAAAACATAGAAAAACGCAGTTTTTAACTATTCAAACTGATAAATTCAGGTTTCTTTCGTTCGAAACGGTGGATTTTTGTGAAATCACAATAAAACTGCTGTTTTAAACTTGCAAAAACATAGAAAAACGCTGTTTTGAACTATTCAAACTGACAAATTCATGTTTCTTTCGTGTGAAACGGCGATTTATGAGAAATGACGATAAAATTGCTGTTTTAAACTTGCAAAAACATAGTAAAACGCTGTTTTGAACTATTCAAACTGACAAATTCATGTTTCTTTCATGTGAAACGGCGATTTATGAGAAATGACGATAAAATTGCTGTTTTAAACTTGCAAAAACATAGAAAAACGCTGTTTTTAACTATTCAAACTGATAAATTCAGGTTTCTTTCGTTCGAAACGGTAGATTTTTGTGAAATCACGATAAAACTGCTGTTTTAAACTTGCAAAAACATAGAAAAACGCTGTTTTGAACTATTCAAACTGACAAATTCATGTTTCTTTCGTGTGAAACGGCGATTTATGAGAAATGACGATAAAATTGCTGTTTTAAACTTGCAAAAACATAGAAAAACGCTGTTTTCAACTATTCAAACTGATAAATTCATGTTTCTTTCGTGTGAAACGGCGATTTATGAGAAATGACGATAAAATTGCTGTTTTAAACTTGCAAAAACATAGAATAACGCTGTTTTGAACTATTCAAACTGACAAATTCATGTCTCTTTCGTGTGAAACGGCGATTTATGAGAAATGACGATAAAATTGCTGTTTTAAACTTGCAAAAACATAGAAAAACGCAGTTTTTAACTATTCAAACTGATAAATTCAGGTTTCTTTCGTTCGAAACGGTGGATTTTTGTGAAATCACGATAAAACTGCTGTTTTAAACTTGCAAAAACATAGAAAAACGCTGTTTCCAACTATTCAAACTGATAAATTCAAGTTTCTTTCGTTCGAAACTGTGGATTTTTGTGAAATCACGATAAAACTGCTGTTTTAAACTTGCAAAAACATAGAAAAACGCTGTTTTGAACTATTCAAACTGACAAATTCATGTTTCTTTCGTGTGAAACGGCGATTTATGAGAAATGACGATAAAATTGCTGTTTTAAACTTGCAAAAACATAGTAAAACGCTGTTTTGAACTATTCAAACTGACAAATTCATGTTTCTTTCATGTGAAACGGCGATTTATGAGAAATGACGATAAAATTGCTGTTTTAAACTTGCAAAAACATAGAAAAACGCTGTTTTTAACTATTCAAACTGATAAATTCAGGTTTCTTTCGTTCGAAACGGTGGATTTTTGTGAAATCACGATAAAACTGCTGTTTTAAACTTGCAAAAACATAGAAAAACGCTGTTTTGAACTATTCAAACTGACAAATTCATGTTTCTTTCGTGTGAAACGGCGATTTATGAGAAATGACGATAAAATTGCTGTTTTAAACTTGCAAAAACATAGAAAAACGCTGTTTTCAACTATTCAAACTGATAAATTCATGTTTCTTTTGTGTGAAACGGCGATTTATGAGAAATGACGATAAAATTGCTGTTTTAAACTTGCAAAAACATAGAATAACGCTGTTTTGAACTATTCAAACTGACAAATTCATGTCTCTTTCGTGTGAAACGGCGATTTATGAGAAATGACGATAAAATTGCTGTTTTAAACTTGCAAAAACATAGAATAACGCTGTTTTGAACTAATCAAACTGACAAATTCATGTTTCTTTCGTGTGAAACGGCGATTTATGAGAAATGACGATAAAATTGCTGTTTTAAACTTGCAAAAACATAAAAAAACGCTGTTTTTAACTATTCAAACTGATAAATTCAGGTTTCTTTCGTTCGAAACGGTGGATTTTTGTGAAATCACGATAAAACTGCTGTTTTAAACTTGCAAAAACATAGAAAAACGCTGTTTCCAACTATTCAAACTGATAAATTCAAGTTTCTTTCGTTCGAAACTGTGGATTTTTGTGAAATCACGATAAAACTGCTGTTTTAAACTTGCAAAAACATAGAAAAACGCTGTTTTGAACTATTCAAACTGACAAATTCATGTTTCTTTCGTGTGAAACGGCGATTTATGAGAAATGACGATAAAATTGCTGTTTTAAACTTGCAAAAACATAGTAAAACGCTGTTTTGAACTATTCAAACTGACAAATTCATGTTTCTCTCGTGTGAAACGGCGATTTATGAGAAATGACGATAAAATTGCTGTTTTAAACTTGCAAAAACATAGAAAAACGCTGTTTTGAACTATTCAAACTGACAAATTCATGTTTCTTTCGTGTGAAACGGCGATTTATGAGAAATGACGATAAAATTGCTGTTTTAAACTTGCAAAAACATAGAATAACGCTGTTTTGAACTATTCAAACTGATAAATTCATGTTTCTTTCGTGTGAAATGGCGATTTATGAGAAATGACGATAAAATTGCTGTTTTAAACTTGCAAAAACATAAAAAAACGCCGTTTTAACTATTCAAACTGATAAATTCAGGTTTCTTTCGTTCGAAACGGTGGATTTTTGTGAAATCACGATAAAACTGCTGTTTTAAACTTGCAAAAACATAGAAAAACGCTGTTTCCAACTATTCAAACTGATAAATTCAAGTTTCTTTCGTTCGAAACTGTGGATTTTTGTGAAATCACGATAAAACTGCTGTTTTAAACTTGCAAAAACATAGAAAAACGCTGTTTTGAACTATTCAAACTGACAAATTCATGTTTCTTTCGTGTGAAACGGCGATTTATGAGAAATGACGATAAAATTGCTGTTTTAAACTTGCAAAAACATAGTAAAACGCTGTTTTGAACTATTCAAACTGACAAATTCATGTTTCTCTCGTGTGAAACGGCGATTTATGAGAAATGACGATAAAATTGCTGTTTTAAACTTGCAAAAACATAGAAAAACGCTGTTTTGAACTATTCAAACTGACAAATTCATGTTTCTTTCGTGTGAAACGGCGATTTATGAGAAATGACGATAAAATTGCTGTTTTAAACTTGCAAAAACATAGAATAACGCTGTTTTGAACTATTCAAACTGATAAATTCATGTTTCTTTCGTGTGAAATGGCGATTTATGAGAAATGACGATAAAATTGCTGTTTTAAACTTGCAAAAACATAAAAAAACGCCGTTTTTAACTATTCAAACTGATAAATTCAGGTTTCTTTCGTTCGAAACGTTGGATTTTTGTGAAATCACGATAAAACTGCTGTTTTAAACTTGCAAAAACATAGAAAAACGCTGTTTTTAACTATTCAAACTGACAAATTCATGTTTCTTTCGTGTGAAACGGCGATTTATGAGAAATGACGATAAAATTGCTGTTTTAAACTTGCAAAAACATAGTAAAACGCTGTTTTGAACTATTCAAACTGACAAATTCATGTTTCTTTCGTGTGAAACGGCAATTTATGAGAAATGACGATAATATTGCTGTTTTAAACTTGCAAAAACATAGAAAAACGCTGTTTTGAACTATTCAAACTGACAAATTCATGTTTCTTTCGTGTGAAACGGCGATTTATGAGAAATGACGATAAAATTGCTGTTTTAAACTTGCAAAAACATAGAAAAACGCTGTTTTTAACTATTCAAACTGATAAATTCAGGTTTCTTTCGTTCGAAACGGTGGATTTTTGTGAAATCACGATAAAACTGCTGTTTTAAACTTGCAAAAACATAGAAAAACGCTGTTTTGAACTATTCAAACTGACAAATTCATGTTTCTTTCGTGTGAAACGGCGATTTATGAGAAATGACGATAAAATTGCTGTTTTAAACTTGCAAAAACATAAAAAAACGCTGTTTTTAACTATTCAAACTGATAAATTCAAGTTTCTTTCGTTCAAAACGGTGGATTTTTGTGAAATTACGATAAAACTGCTGTTTTAAACTTGCAAAAACATAGAAAAACGCTGTTTCCAACTATTCAAACTGATAAATTCATGTTTCTTTCGTGTGAAACGGCGATTTATGAGAAATGACGTTAAAATTGCTGTTTTAAACTTGCAAAAACATAGAAAAACGCTGTTTTTAACTATTCAAACTGATAAATTCAGGTTTCTTTCGTTCGAAACGGTGGATTTTTGTGAAATCACGATAAAACTGCTGTTTTAAACTTGCAAAAACATAGAAAAACGCTGTTTTGAACTATTCAAACTGACAAATTCATGTTTCTTTCATGTGAAACGGCGATTTATGTGAAATGACGATAAAATTGCTGTTTTAAACTTGCAAAAACATAGAAAAACGCTGTTTTTAACTATTCAAACTGATAAATTCAGGTTTCTTTCGTGCGAAACGGCGATTTATGAGAAATGACGAGAAAATTGCTGTTTTAAACTTTGAAAAACATAGAAAAACGCTGTTTTTAACTATTCAAACTGATAAATTCAGGTTTCTTTCGTTCAAAACGGTGGATTTTTGTGAAATCACAATAAAACTGCTGTTTTAAACTTGCAAAAACATAGAAAAACGCTGTTTTGAACTATTCAAACTGACAAATTCATGTTTCTTTCGTGTGAAACGGCGATTTATGAGAAATGACGATAAAATTGCTGTTTTAAACTTGCAAAAACATAAAAAAACGCTGTTTTTAACTATTCAAACTGATAAATTCAAGTTTCTTTCGTTCAAAACGGTGGATTTTTGTGAAATTACGATAAAACTGCTGTTTTAAACTTGCAAAAACATAGAAAAACGCTGTTTCCAACTATTCAAACTGATAAATTCATGTTTCTTTCGTGTGAAACGGCGATTTATGAGAAATGACGTTAAAATTGCTGTTTTAAACTTGCAAAAACATAGAAAAACGCTGTTTTTAACTATTCAAACTGATAAATTCAGGTTTCTTTCGTTCGAAACGGTGGATTTTTGTGAAATCACGATAAAACTGCTGTTTTAAACTTGCAAAAACATAGAAAAATGCTGTTTTGAACTATTCAAACTGACAAATTCATGTTTCTTTCATGTGAAACGGCGATTTATGTGAAATGACGATAAAATTGCTGTTTTAAACTTGCAAAAACATAGAAAAACGCTGTTTTTAACTATTCAAACTGATAAATTCAGGTTTCTTTCGTTCGAAACGGTGGATTTTTGTGAAATCACAATAAAACTGCTGTTTTAAACTTGCAAAAACATAGAAAAACGCTGTTTTGAACTATTCAAACTGACAAATTCATGTTTCTTTCATGTGAAACGGCGATTTATGAGAAATGACGATAAAATTGCTGTTTTAAACTTGCAAAAGCATAGTAAAACGCTGTTTTGAACTATTCAAACTGACAAATTCATGTTTCTTTCGTGTGAAACGGCGATTTATGAGAAATGACGATAAAATTGCTGTTTTAAACTTGCAAAAGCATAGTAAAACGCTGTTTTGAACTATTCAAACTGACAAATTCATGTTTCTTTCGTGTGAAACGGCGATTTATGAGTAATGACGATAAAATTGCTGTTTTAAACTTGCAAAAACATAGAAAAACGCTGTTTTTAACTATTCAAACTGATAAATTCAGGTTTCTTTCGTTCGAAACGGTGGATTTTTGTGAAATCACTATAAAACTGCTGTTTTAAACTTGCAAAAACATAGAAAAACGCTGTTTTGAACTATTCAAACTGACAAATTCATGTTTCTTTCGTGTGAAACGGCGATTTATGAGAAATGACGATAAAATTGCTGTTTTAAACTTGCAAAAACATAGTAAAACGCTGTTTTGAACTATTCAAACTGACAAATTCATGTTTCTTTCGTGTGAAACGGCGATTTATGAGAAATGACGATAAAATTGCTGTTTTAAACTTGCAAAAACATAGAAAAACGCTGTTTTTAACTATTCAAACTGATAAATTCAGGTTTCTTTCATTCGAAACGTGGATTTTTGTGAAATCACGATAAAACTGCTGTTTTAAACTTGCAAAAACATAGAAAAACGCTGTTTTGAACTATTCAAACTGACAAATTCATGTTTCTTTCGTGTGAAACGGCGATTTATGAGAAATAACGATAAAATTGCTGTTTTAAACTTGCAAAAACATAGTAAAACGCTGTTTTGAACTATTCAAACTGACAAATTCATGTTTCTTTCGTGTGAAACGGCGATTTATGGGAAATGACGATAAAATTGCTGTTTTAAACTTGCAAAAACATAGTAAAACGCTGTTTTGAACTATTCAAACTGACAAATTCATGTTTCTTTCGTGTGAAACGGCGATTTATGAGAAATGACGATAAAATTGCTGTTTTAAACTTGCAAAAACATAGAAAAACGATGTTTTGAACTATTCAAACTGACAAATTCATGTTTCTTTCGTGTGAAACGGCGATTTATGAGAAATTACGATAAAATTGCTGTTTTAAACTTGCAAAAACATAGTAAAACGCTGTTTTGAACTATTCAAACTGACAAATTCATGTTTCTTTTGTGTGAAACGGCGATTTATGAGAAATTACGATAAAATTGCTGTTTTAAACTTGCAAAAACATAGTTAAACGCTGTTTTGAACTATTCAAACTGACAAATTCATGTTTCTTTTGTGTGAAACGGCGATTTATGAGAAATGACGATAAAATTGCTGTTTTAAACTTGCAAAAACATATTAAAAAGCTGTTTTGAACTATTCACACTGATAAATTCAGGTTTCTTTCGTTCGAAACGGTGGATTTTTGTGAAATCACGATAAAACTGCTGTTTTAAACTTGCAAAAACATAGAAAAACGCTGTTTTGAACTATTCAAACTGACAAATTCATGTTTCTTTCGTGTGAAACGGCGATTTATGAGAAATGACGATAAAATTGCTGTTTTAAACTTGCAAAAACATAGTAAAACGCTGTTTTGAACTATTCAAACTGACAAATTCATGTTTCTCTCGTGTGAAACGGCGATTTATGAGAAATGACGATAAAATTGCTGTTTTAAACTTGCAAAAACATAGAAAAACGCTGTTTTGAACTATTCAAACTGACAAATTCATGTTTCTTTCGTGTGAAACGGCGATTTATGAGAAATGACGATAAAATTGCTGTTTTAAACTTGCAAAAACATAGAAAAACGTTGTTTTCAACTATTCAAACTGATAAATTCATGTTTCTTTCGTGTGAAACGGCGATTTATGAGAAATGACGATAAAATTGCTGTTTTAAACTTGCAAAAACATAGTAAAACGCTGTTTTGAACTATTCAAACTGACAAATTCATGTTTCTTTCGTGTGAAACGGCGATTTATGAGAAATGACGATAATATTGCTGTTTTAAACTTGCAAAAACATAGAAAAACGCTGTTTTGAACTATTCAAACTGACAATTTCATGTTTCTTTCGTGTGAAACGGCGATTTATGAGAAATGACGATAAAATTGCTGTTTTAAACTTGCAAAAACATAGAAAAACGCTGTTTTTAACTATTCAAACTGATAAATTCAGGTTTCTTTCGTGCGAAACGGCGATTTATGAGAAATGACGATAAAATTGCTGTTTTAAACTTGCAGAAACATAGAAAAACGCTGTTTTTAACTATTCAAACTGATAAATTCAGGTTTCTTTCGTTCAAAACGGTGGATTTTTGTGAAATCACGATAAAACTGCTGTTTTAAACTTGCAAAAACATAGAAAAACGCTGTTTCCAACTATTCAAACTGATAAATTCATGTTTCTTTCGTGTTAAACGGCGATTTATGAGAAATGACGTTAAAATTGCTGTTTTAAACTTGCAAAAACATAGAAAAACGCTGTTTTTAACTATTCAAACTGATAAATTCAGGTTTCTTTCGTTCGAAACGGTGGATTTTTGTGAAATCACGATAAAACTGCTGTTTTAAACTTGCAAAAACATAGAAAAACGCTGTTTTGAACTATTCAAACTGACAAATTCATGTTTCTTTCATGTGAAACGGCGATTTATGTGAAATGACGATAAAATTGCTGTTTTAAACTTGCAAAAACATAGAAAATCGCTGTTTTTAACTATTCAAACTGATAAATTCAGGTTTCTTTCGTGCGAAACGGCGATTTATGAGAAATGACGATAAAATTGCTGTTTTAAACTTGCAAAAACATAGAAAAACGCTGTTTTTAACTATTCAAACTGATAAATTCAGGTTTCTTTCGTTCGAAACGGTGGATTTTTGTGAAATCACAATAAAACTGCTGTTTTAAACTTGCAAAAACATAGAAAAACGCTGTTTTGAACTATTCAAACTGACAAATTCATGTTTCTTTCATGTGAAACGGCGATTTATGTGAAATGACGATAAAATTGCTGTTTTAAACTTGCAAAAACATAGAAAATCGCTGTTTTTAACTATTCAAACTGATAAATTCAGGTTTCTTTCGTGCGAAACGGCGATTTATGAGAAATGACGATAAAATTGCTGTTTTAAACTTGCAAAAACATAGAAAAACGCTGTTTTTAACTATTCAAACTGATAAATTCAGGTTTCTTTCGTTCGAAACGGTGGATTTTTGTGAAATCACGATAAAACTGCTGTTTTAAACTTGCAAAAACATAGAAAAACGCTGTTTTGAACTATTCAAACTGACAAATTCATGTTTCTTTCATGTGAAACGGCGATTTATGTGAAATGACGATAAAATTGCTGTTTTAAACTTGCAAAAACATAGAAAATCGCTGTTTTTAACTATTCAAACTGATAAATTCAGGTTTCTTTCGTGCGAAACGGCGATTTATGAGAAATGACGATAAAATTGCTGTTTTAAACTTGCAAAAACATAGCAAAACGCTGTTTTCAACTATTCAAACTGATAAATTCATGTTTCTTTCGTGTGAAACGGAGATTTATGAGAAATGACGATAAAATTGCTGTTTTAAACTTGCAAAAACATAGTAAAACGCTCTTTTGAACTATTCAAACTGACAAATTCATAATTCTTTCGTGTGAAACGGCGATTTATGAGAAATGACGATAAAATTGCTGTTTTAAACTTGCAAAAACATAGAAAAACGCTGTTTTTAACTATTCAAACTGATAAATTCAGGTTTCTTTCGTTCGAAACGGTGGATTTTTGTGAAATCAAGATAAAACTGCTGTTTTAAACTTGCAAAAACATAGAAAAACGCTGTTTTGAACTATTCAAAATGACAAATTCATGTTTCTTTCGTGTGAAACGGCGATTTATGAGAAATGACGATAAAATTGCTGTTTTAAACTTGCAAAAACATAGTAAAATGCTGTTTTGAACTATTCAAACTGACAAATTCATGTTTCTTTCATGTGAAACGGCGATTTATGAGAAATGACGTTAAAATTGCTGTTTTAAACTTGCAAAAACATAGAAAAACGCTGTTTTTAACTATTCAAACTGATAAATTCAGGTTTCTTTCTTTCGAAACGGTGGATTTTTGTGAAATCACGATAAAACTGCTGTTTTAAACTTGCAAAAACATAGAAAAACGCTGTTTTGAACTATTCAAACTGACAAATTCATGTTTCTTTCGTGTGTAACGGCGATTTATGAGAAATGACGATAAAATTGCTGTTTTAAACTTGCAAAAACATAGTTAAACGCTGTTTTGAACTATTCAAACTGACAAATTCATGTTTCTTTTGTGTGAAACGGCGATTTATGAGAAATGACGATAAAATTGCTGTTTTAAACTTGCAAAAACATATTAAAAAGCTGTTTTGAACTATTCACACTGATAAATTCAGGTTTCTTTCGTTCGAAACGGTGGATTTTTGTGAAATCACGATAAAACTGCTGTTTTAAACTTGCAAAAACATAGAAAAACGCTGTTTTGAACTATTCAAACTGACAAATTCATGTTTCTTTCGTGTGAAACGGCGATTTATGAGAAATGACGATAAAATTGCTGTTTTAAACTTGCAAAAACATAGTAAAACGCTGTTTTGAACTATTCAAACTGACAAATTCATGTTTCTCTCGTGTGAAACGGCGATTTATGAGAAATGACGATAAAATTGCTGTTTTAAACTTGCAAAAACATAGAAAAACGCTGTTTTGAACTATTCAAACTGACAAATTCATGTTTCTTTCGTGTGAAACGGCGATTTATGAGAAATGACGATAAAATTGCTGTTTTAAACTTGCAAAAACATAGAAAAACGTTGTTTTCAACTATTCAAACTGATAAATTCATGTTTCTTTCGTGTGAAACGGCGATTTATGAGAAATGACGATAAAATTGCTGTTTTAAACTTGCAAAAACATAGTAAAACGCTGTTTTGAACTATTCAAACTGACAAATTCATGTTTCTTTCGTGTGAAACGGCGATTTATGAGAAATGACGATAATATTGCTGTTTTAAACTTGCAAAAACATAGAAAAACGCTGTTTTGAACTATTCAAACTGACAATTTCATGTTTCTTTCGTGTGATAAAATTGCTGTTTTAAACTTGCAAAAACATAGAAAAACGCTGTTTTTAACTATTCAAACTGATAAATTCAGGTTTCTTTCGTGCGAAACGGCGATTTATGAGAAATGACGATAAAATTGCTGTTTTAAACTTGCAAAAACATAGAAAAACGCTGTTTTTAACTATTCAAACTGATAAATTCAGGTTTCTTTCGTTCAAAACGGTGGATTTTTGTGAAATCACGATAAAACTGCTGTTTTAAACTTGCAAAAACATAGAAAAACGCTGTTTCCAACTATTCAAACTGATAAATTCATGTTTCTTTCGTGTGAAACGGCGATTTATGAGAAATGACGTTAAAATTGCTGTTTTAAACTTGCAAAAACATAGAAAAACGCTGTTTTTAACTATTCAAACTGATAAATTCAGGTTTCTTTCGTTCGAAACGGTGGATTTTTGTGAAATCACGATAAAACTGCTCTTTTAAACTTGCAAAAACATAGAAAAACGCTGTTTTGAACTATTCAAACTGACAAATTCATGTTTCTTTCATGTGAAACGGCGATTTATGTGAAATGACGATAAAATTGCTGTTTTAAACTTGCAAAAACATAGAAAATTGCTGTTTTTAACTAATCAAACTGATAAATTCAGGTTTCTTTCGTGCGAAACGGCGATTTATGAGAAATGACGATAAAATTGCTGTTTTAAACTTGCAAAAACGCTGTTTTTAACTATTCAAACTGATAAATTCAGGTTTCTTTCGTTCGAAACGGTAGATTTTTGTGAAATCACAATAAAACTGCTGTTTTAAACTTGCAAAAACATAGAAAAACGCTGTTTTGAACTATTCAAACTGACAAATTCATGTTTCTTTCGTGTGAAACTGCGATTTATGAGAAATGACGATAAAATTGCTGTTTTAAACTTGCAAAAGCATAGTAAAACGCTGTTTTGAACTATTCAAACTGACAAATTCATGTTTCTTTCGTGTGAAACGGCGATTTATGAGAAATGACGATAAAATTGCTGTTTTAAACTTGCAAAAACATAGAAAAACGTTGTTTTCAACTATTCAAACTGATAAATTCATGTTTCTTTCGTGTGAAACGGCGATTTATGAGAAATGACGATAAAATTGCTGTTTTAAACTTGCAAAAACATAGTAAAACGCTGTTTTGAACTATTCAAACTGACAAATTCATGTTTCTTTCATGTGAAACGGCGATTTATGTGAAATGACGATAAAATTGCTGTTTTAAACTTGCAAAAACATAGAAAATTGCTGTTTTTAACTAATCAAACTGATAAATTCAGGTTTCTTTCGTGCGAAACGGCGATTTATGAGAAATGACGATAAAATTGCTGTTTTAAACTTGCAAAAACGCTGTTTTTAACTATTCAAACTGATAAATTCAGGTTTCTTTCGTTCGAAACGGTAGATTTTTGTGAAATCACAATAAAACTGCTGTTTTAAACTTGCAAAAACATAGAAAAACGCTGTTTTGAACTATTCAAACTGACAAATTCATGTTTCTTTCGTGTGAAACTGCGATTTATGAGAAATGACGATAAAATTGCTGTTTTAAACTTGCAAAAGCATAGTAAAACGCTGTTTTGAACTATTCAAACTGACAAATTCATGTTTCTTTCGTGTGAAACGGCGATTTATGAGAAATGACGATAAAATTGCTGTTTTAAACTTGCAAAAACATAGAAAAACGTTGTTTTCAACTATTCAAACTGATAAATTCATGTTTCTTTCGTGTGAAACGGCGATTTATGAGAAATGACGATAAAATTGCTGTTTTAAACTTGCAAAAACATAGTAAAACGCTGTTTTGAACTATTCAAACTGACAAATTCATGTTTCTTTCGTGTGAAACGGCGATTTATGAGAAATGACGATAATATTGCTGTTTTAAACTTGCAAAAACATAGAAAAACGCTGTTTTGAACTATTCAAACTGACAATTTCATGTTTCTTTCGTGTGAAACGGCGATTTATGAGAAATGACGATAAAATTGCTGTTTTAAACTTGCAAAAACATAGAAAAACGCTGTTTTTAACTATTCAAACTGATAAATTCAGGTTTCTTTCGTGCGAAACGGCGATTTATGAGAAATGACGATAAAATTGCTGTTTTGAACTTGCAAAAACATAGAAAAACGCTGTTTTTAACTATTCAAACTGATAAATTCAGGTTTCTTTCGTTCAAAACGGTGGATTTTTGTGAAATCACGATAAAACTGCTGTTTTAAACTTGCAAAAACATAGAAAAACGCTGTTTCCAACTATTCAAACTGATAAATTCATGTTTCTTTCGTGTGAAACGGCGATTTATGAGAAATGACGTTAAAATTGCTGTTTGAAACTTGCAAAAACATAGAAAAACGCTGTTTTTAACTATTCAAACTGATAAATTCAGGTTTCTTTCGTTCGAAACGGTGGATTTTTGTGAAATCACGATAAAACTGCTGTTTTAAACTTGCAAAAACATAGAAAAACGCTGTTTTGAACTATTCAAACTGACAAATTCATGTTTCTTTCATGTGAAACGGCGATTTATGTGAAATGACGATAAAATTGCTGTTTTAAACTTGCAAAAACATAGAAAATTGCTGTTTTTAACTAATCAAACTGATAAATTCAGGTTTCTTTCGTGCGAAACGGCGATTTATGAGAAATGACGATAAAATTGCTGTTTTAAACTTGCAAAAACATAGAAAAACGCTGTTTTTAACTATTCAAACTGATAAATTCAGGTTTCTTTCGTTCGAAACGGTGGATTTTTGTGAAATCACAATAAAACTGCTGTTTTAAACTTGCAAAAACATAGAAAAACGCTGTTTTGAACTATTCAAACTGACAAATTCATGTTTCTTTCGTGTGAAACGGCGATTTATGAGAAATGACGATAAAATTGCTGTTTTAAACTTGCAAAAGCATAGTAAAACGCTGTTTTGAACTATTCAAACTGACAAATTCATGTTTCTTTCGTGTGAAACGGCGATTTATGAGTAATGACGATAAAATTGCTGTTTTAAACTTGCAAAAACATAGAAAAACGCTGTTTTTAACTATTCAAACTGATAAATTCAGGTTTCTTTCGTTCGAAACGGTGGATTTTTGTGAAATCACTATAAAACTGCTGTTTTAAACTTGCAAAAACATAGATAAACGCTGTTTTGAACTATTCAAACTGACAAATTCATGTTTCTTTCGTGTAAAACGGCGATTTATGAGAAATGACGATAAAATTGCTGTTTTAAACTTGCAAAAACATAGAAAAACGCTGTTTTCAACTATTCAAACTGATAAATTCATGTTTCTTTCGTGTGAAACGGCGATTTATGAGAAATGACGATAAAATTGCTGTTTTAAACTTGCAAAAACATAGCAAAACGCTGTTTTCAACTATTCAAACTGATAAATTCATGTTTCTTTCGTGTGAAACGGAGATTTATGAGAAATGACGATAAAATTGCTGTTTTAAACTTGCAAAAACATAGTAAAACGCTCTTTTGAACTATTCAAACTGACAAATTCATGTTTCTTTCGTGTGAAACGGCGATTTATGAGAAATGACGATAAAATTGCTGTTTTAAACTTGCAAAAACATAGAAAAACGCTGTTTTTAACTATTCAAACTGATAAATTCAGGTTTCTTTCGTTCGAAACGGTGGATTTTTGTGAAATCACGATAAAACTGCTGTTTTAAACTTGCAAAAACATAGAAAAACGCTGTTTTGAACTATTCAAAATGACAAATTCATGTTTCTTTCGTGTGAAACGGCGATTTATGAGAAATGACGATAAAATTGCTGTTTTAAACTTGCAAAAACATAGTAAAATGCTGTTTTGAACTATTCAAACTGACAAATTCATGTTTCTTTCATGTGAAACGGCGATTTATGAGAAATGACGTTAAAATTGCTGTTTTAAACTTGCAAAAACATAGAAAAACGCTGTTTTTAACTATTCAAACTGATAAATTCAGGTTTCTTTCGTTCGAAACGGTGGATTTTTGTGAAATCACGATAAAACTGCTGTTTTAAACTTGCAAAAACATAGAAAAACGCTGTTTTGAACTATTCAAACTGACAAATTCATGTTTCTTTCGTGTGAAACGGCGATTTATGAGAAATGACGATAAAATTGCTGTTTTAAACTTGCAAAAACATAGTAAAACGCTGTTTTGAACTATTCAAACTGACAAATTCATGTTTCTTTCGTGTGAAACGGCGATTTATGAGAAATGACGATAAAATTGCTGTTTTAAACTTGCAAAAACATAGAAAAACGCTGTTTTTAACTATTCAAACTGATAAATTCAGGTTTCTTTCGTTCGAAACGGTGGATTTTTGTGAAATCACGATAAAACTGCTGTTTTAAACTTGCAAAAACATAGAAAAACGCTGTTTTGAACTATTCAAACTGACAAATTCATGTTTCTTTCGTGTGAAACGGCGATTTATGAGAAATGACGATAAAATTGCTGTTTTAAACTTACAAAAACATAGAAAAACGCTGTTTTCAACTATTCAAACTGATAAATTCATGTTTCTTTCGTGTGAAACGGCGATTTATGAGAAATGACGATAAAATTGCTGTTTTAAACTTGCAAAAACATAGAAAAACGCGGTTTCGAACTATTCAAACTGACAAATTCATGTTTCTTTCGTGTGAAACGGCGATTTATGAGAAATGACGATAAAATTGCTGTTTTAAACTTGCAAAACATAAAAAAACGCTGTTTTTAACTATTCAAACTGATAAATTCAGGTTTCTTTCGTTCAAAACGGTGGATTTTTGTGAAATCACGATAAAACTGCTGTTTTAAACTTGCAAAAACATAGAAAAACGCTGTTTCCAACTATTCAAACTGATAAATTCATGTTTCTTTCGTGTGAAACGGTGATTTATAAGAAATGACGATAAAATTGCTGTTTTAAACTTGCAAAAACATAGAAAAACGTTGTTTTGAACTATTCAAACTGACAAATTCATGTTTCTTTCGTGTGAAACGGCGATTTATGAGAAATGATGATAAAATTGCTGTTTTAAACTTGCAAAAACATAGAAAAACGCGGTTTCGAACTATTCAAACTGACAAATTCATGTTTCTTTCGTGCGAAACGGCGATTTATGAGAAATGACGATAAAATTGCTGTTTTAAACTTGCAAAAACATAGAAAAACGCTGTTTTTAACTATTCAAACTGATAAATTCAGGTTTCTTTCGTTCAAAACGGTGGATTTTTGTGAAATCACGATAAAACTGCTGTTTTAAACTTGCAAAAACATAGAAAAACGCTGTTTTGAACTATTCAAACTGACAAATTCATGTTTCTTTCGTGTGAAACGGTGATTTATGAGAAATGACGATAAAATTGCTGTTTTAAACTTGCAAAAACATAGAAAAACGTTGTTTTAAACTTGCAAAAACATAGAAAAACGCTGTTTTTAACTATTCAAACTGATAAATTCAGGTTCCTTTCGTGCGAAACGGCGATTTATGAGAAATGACGATAAAATTGCTGTTTTAAACTTGCAAAAACATAGAAAAACGCTGTTTTTAACTATTCAAACTGACAAATTCATGTTTCTTTCGTGTGAAACGGCGATTTATGAGAAATGACGATAAAATTGCTGTTTTAAACTTACAAAAACATAGAAAAACGCTGTTTTCAACTATTCAAACTGATAAATTCATGTTTCTTTCGTGTGAAACGGCGATTTATGAGAAATGACGATAAAATTGCGGTTTTAAACATGCAAAAACATAGAAAAACGCTGTTTTGAACTATTCAAACTGACAAATTCATGTTTCTTTCGTGTGAAACGGCGATTTATGAGAAATGACGATAAAATTGCTGTTTTAAACTTGCAAAAACATAAAAAAACGCTGTTTTTAACTATTCAAACTGATAAATTCAGGTTTCTTTCGTTCGAAACGGTGGATTTTTGTGAAATCACGTTAAAACTGCTGTTTTAAACTTGCAAAAACATAGAAAAACGCTGTTTCCAACTACTCAAACTGATAAATTCATGTTTCTTTCGTGTGAAACGGCGATTTATGAGAAATGACGATAAAATTGCTGTTTTAAACTTGCAAAAACATAGAAAAACGCTGTTTTTAACTATTCAAACTGATAAATTCAGGTTTCTTTCGTGCGAAACGGCGATTTATGAGAAATGACGATAAAATTGCTGTTTTAAACTTGCAAAAACATAGAAAAACGCTGTTTTTAACTATTCAAGCTGATAAATTAAGGTTTCTTTCGTTCGAAACGGTGGATTTTTGTGAAATCACAATAAAACTGCTGTTTTAAACTTGCAAAAACATAGAAAAACGCTGTTTTGAACTATTCAAACTGACAAATTCATGTTTCTTTCGTGTGAAACGGCGATTTATGAGAAATGACGATAAAATTGCTGTTTTAAACTTGCAAAAACATAGTAAAACGCTGTTTTGAACTATTCAAACTGACAAATTCATGTTTCTTTCGTGTGAAACGGCGATTTATGAGTAATGACGATAAAATTGCTGTTTTAAACTTGCAAAAACATAGAAAACGCTGTTTTTAACTATTCAAACTGATAAATTCAGGTTTCTTTCGTTCAAAACGGTATATTTTTGTGAAATCACGATAAAACTGCTGTTTTAAACTTGCAAAAACATAGAAAAACGCTGTTTTGAACTATTCAAACTGACAAATTCATGTTTCTTTCATGTGTAACGGCGATTTATGAGAAATGACGATAAAATTGCTGTTTTAAACTTGCAAAAACATAGAAAAACGCTGTTTTCAACTATTCAAACTGATAAATTCATGTTTCTTTCGTGTAAAACGGCGATTTATGAGAAATGACGATAAAATTGCTGTTTTAAACTTGCAAAAACATAGAAAATCGCTGTTTTCAACTATTCAAACTGATAAATTCATGTTTCTTTCGTGTGAAACGGCGATTTATGAGAAATGACGATAAAATTGCTGTTTTAAACTTGCAAAAACATAGTAAAACGCTGTTTTGAACTATTCAAACTGACAAATTCATGTTTCTTTCGTGTGAAACGGCGATTTATGAGAAATGACGATAAAATTGCTGTTTTAAACTTGCAAAAACATAAAAAAACGCTGTTTTTAAATATTCAAACTAATAAATTCAGGTTTCTTTCGTTCGAAACGGTGGATTTTTGTGAAATCACGATAAAACTGCTGTTTTAAACTTGCAAAAACATAGAAAAACGCTGTTTTGAACTATTAAAAATGACAAATTCATGTTTCTTTCGTGTGAAACGGCGATTTATGAGAAATGACGATAAAATTGCTGTTTTAAACTTGCATAAACATAGTAAAACGCTGTTTTGAACTATTCAAACTGACAAATTCATGTTTCTTTCGTGTGAAACGGCGATTTATGAGAAATGACGATAAAATTTCTGTTTCAAACTTGCAAAAACATAGAAAAACGCTGTTTCGAACTATTCACACTGACAAATTCATGTTTCTTTCGTGTGAAACGGCGATTTATGAGAAATGACGATAAAATTGCTGTTTTAAACTTGCAAAAACATAAAAAAACGCTGTTTTTAACTATTCAAACTGATAAATTCAGGTTTCTTTCGTTCGAAACGGTGGATTTTTGTGAAATCACGTTAAAACTGCTGTTTTAAACTTGCAAAAACATAGAAAAACGCTGTTTCCAACTATTCAAACTGATAAATTCATGTTTCTTTCGTGTGAAACGGCGATTTATGAGATATGACGATAAAATTGCTGTTTTAAACTTGCAAAAACATAGAAAAACGCTGTTTTTAACTATTCAAACTGATAAATTCAGGTTTCTTTCGTGCGAAACGGCGATTTATGAGAAATGACGATAAAATTGCTGTTTTAAACTTGCAAAAACATAGAAAAACGCTGTTTTTAACTATTCAAACTGATAAATTCAGGTTTCTTTCGTTCGAAACGGTGGATTTTTGTGAAATCACAATAAAACTGCTGTTTTAAACTTGCAAAAACATAGAAAAACGCTGTTTTGAACTATTCAAACTGACAAATTCATGTTTCTTTCGTGTGAAACGGCGATTTATGAGAAATGACGATAAAATTGCTGTTTTAAACTTGCAAAAGCATAGTAAAACGCTGTTTTGAACTATTCAAACTGACAAATTCATGTTTCTTTCGTGTGAAACGGCGATTTATGAGTAATGACGATAAAATTGCTGTTTTAAACTTGCAAATACATAGAAAAACGCTGTTTTTAACTATTCAAACTGATAAATTCAGGTTTCTTTCGTTCGAAACGGTGGATTTTTGTGAAATCACTATAAAACTGCTGTTTTAAACTTGCAAAAACATAGAAAAACGCTGTTTTGAACTATTCAAACTGACAAATTCATGTTTCTTTCGTGTGAAACGGCGATTTATGAGTAATGACGATAAAATTGCTGTTTTAAATTTGCAAAAACATAGAAAAACGCTGTTTTTAACTATTCAAACTGATAAATTCAGGTTTTTTTCGTTCGAAACGGTGGATTTTTGTGAAATCACTATAAAACTGCTGTTTTAAACTTGCAAAAACATAGAAAAAAGCTGTTTTGAACTATTCAAACTGACAAATTCATGTTTCTTTCGTGTGAAACGGCGATTTATGAGAAATGACGATAAAATTGCTGTTTTAAACTTGCAAAAACATAGAAAAACGCTGTTTTCAACTATTCAAACTGATAAATTCATGTTTCTTTCGTGTAAAACGGCGATTTATGAGAAATGACGATAAAATTGCTGTTTTAAACTTGCAAAAACATAGCAAAACGCTGTTTTCAACTATTCAAACTGATAAATTCATGTTTCTTTCGTGTGAAACGGAGATTTATGAGAAATGACGATAAAATTGCTGTTTTAAACTTGCAAAAACATAGTAAAATGCTGTTTTGAACTATTCAAACTGACAAATTCATGTTTCTTTCATGTGAAACGGCGATTTATGAGAAATGACGTTAAAATTGCTGTTTTAAACTTGCAAAAACATAGAAAAACGCTGTTTTTAACTATTCAAACTGATAAATTCAGGTTTCTTTCGTTCGAAACGGTGGATTTTTGTGAAATCACGATAAAACTGCTGTTTTAAACTTGCAAAAACATAGAAAAACGCTGTTTTGAACTATTCAAACTGACAAATTCATGTTTATTTCGTGTGAAACGGCGATTTATGAGAAATGACGATAAAATTGCTGTTTTAAACTTGCAAAAACATAGTAAAACGCTGTTTTGAACTATTCAAACTGACAAATTCATGTTTCTTTCGTGTGAAACGGCGATTTATGAGAAATGACGATAAAATTGCTGTTTTAAACTTGCAAAAACATAGAAAAACGCTGTTTTTAACTATTCAAACTGATAAATTCAGGTTTCTTTCGTTCGAAACGGTGGATTTTTGTGAAATCACGATAAAACTGTTGTTTTAAACTTGCAAAAACATAGAAAAACGCTGTTTTGAACTATTCAAACTGACAAATTCATGTTTCTTTCGTGTGAAACGGCGATTTATGAGAAATGACGATAAAATTGCTGTTTTAAACTTACAAAAACATAGAAAAACGCTGTTTTCAACTATTCAAACTGATAAATTCATGTTTCTTTCGTGTGAAACGGCGATTTATGAGAAATGACGATAAAATTGCTGTTTTAAACTTGCAAAAACATATAAAAACGCTGTTTCGAACTATTCAAACTGACAAATTCATGTTTCTTTCGTGTGAAACGGCGATTTATGAGAAATGACGATAAAATTGCTGTTTTAAACTTGCAAAAACACAAAAAAACGCTGTTTTTAACTATTCAAACTGATAAATTCAGGTTTCTTTCGTTCGAAACGGTGGAATTTTGTGAAATCACGATAAAACTGCTGTTTCAAACTTGCAAAAACATAGAAAAACGCTGTTTCCAACTATTCAAACTGATAAATTCATGTTCCTTTCGTGTGAAACGGCGATTTATGAGAAATGACGTTAAAATTGCTGTTTTAAACTTGCAAAAACATAGAAAAACGGTGTTTTTAACTATTCAAACTGATAAATTCAGGTTTCTTTCGTTCGAAACGGTGGATTTTTGTGAAATCACGATAAAACTGCTGTTTTAAACTTGCAAAAACATAGAAAAACGCTGTTTTGAACTATTCAAACTGACAAATTCATGTTTCTTTCGTGTGAAACGGCGATTTATGAGAAATGACGATAAAATTGCTGTTTTAAACTTGCAAAAACATAGAAAAACGCTGTTTTTAACTATTCAAACTGATAAATTCAAGTTTCTTTCGTTAGAAACGGTGGATTTTTGTGAAATCATAATAAAACTGCTGTTTTAAACTTGCAAAAACATAGAAAAACGCTGTTTTGAACTATTCAAACTGACAAATTCATGTTTTTTTCGTGTGAAACGGCGATTTATGAGAAATGACGATAAAATTGCTGTTTTAAACTTGCAAAAACATAGTAAAACGCTGTTTTGAACTATTCAAACTGACAAATTCATGTTTCTTTCGTGTGAAACGGCGATTTATGAGAAATGACGATAAAATTGCTGTTTTAAACTTGCAAAAACATAGAAAAACGCTGTTTTTAACTATTCAAACTGATAAATTCAGGTTTCTTTCGTTCGAAACGGTGGATTTTTGTGAAAACACGATAAAACTGCTGTTTTATACTTGCAAAAACATAGAATAACGCTGTTTTGAACTATTCAAACTGACAAATTCATGTTTCTTTCGTGTGAAACGGCGATTTATGAGAAATGACGATAAAATTGCTGTTTTAAACTTACAAAAACATAGAAAAACGCTGTGTTCAACTATTAAAACTGATAAATTCATGTTTCTTTCGTGTGAAACGGCGATTTATGAGAAATGACGATAAAATTGCTGTTTTAAACTTGCAAAAACATAGAAAAACGCGGTTTCGAACTATTCAAACTGACAAATTCATGTTTCTTTCGTGTGAAACAGCGATTTATGAGAAATGACGATAAAATTGCTGTTTTAAACTTGCAAAAACATAAAAAAACGCTGTTTTTAACTATTCAAACTGATAAATTCAGGTTTCTTTCGTTCGAAACGGTGGAATTTTGTGAAATCACGATAAAACTGCTGTTTTAAACTTGCAAAAACATAGAAAAACGCTGTTTTGAACTATTCAAACTGACAAATTCATGTTTCTTTCGTGTGAAACGGCGATTTATGAGAAATGACGTTAAAATTGCTGTTTTAAACTTGCAAAAACATAGAAAAACGCTGTTTTTAACTATTCAAACTGATAAATTCAGGTTTCTTTCGTTCGAAACGGTGGATTTTTGTGAAATCACGATAAAACTGCTGTTTTAAACTTGCAAAAACATAGAAAAACGCTGTTTTGAACTATTCAAACTGACAAATTCATGTTTCTTTCGTGTGAAACGGTGATTTATAAGAAATGACGATAAAATTGCTGTTTTAAACTTGCAAAAACATAGAAAAACGTTGTTTTGAACTATTCAAACTGACAAATTCATGTTTCTTTCGTGTGAAACGGCGATTTATGAGAAATGATGATAAAATTGCTGTTTTAAACTTGCAAAAACATAGAAAAACGCTGTTTTTAACTATTCAAACTGATAAATTCAGGTTTCTTTCGTGCGAAACGGCGATTTATGAGAAATGACGATAAAATTGCTGTTTTAAACTTGCAAAAACATAGAAAAACGCTGTTTTTAACTATTCAAACTGATAAATTCAGGTTTCTTTCGTTCGAAACGGTGGATTTTTGTGAAATCACGTTAAAACTGCTGTTTTAAACTTGCAAAAACATAGAAAAACGCTGTTTCCAACTATTCAAACTGATAAATTCATGTTTCTTTCGTGTGAAACGGCGATTTATGAGAAATGACGATAAAATTGCTGTTTTAAACTTGCAAAAACATAGAAAAACGCTGTTTTTAACTATTCAAACTGATAAATTCAGGTTTCTTTCGTTCGAAACGGTGGATTTTTGTGAAATCACGATAAAACTGCTGTTTTAAACTTGCAAAAACATAGAAAAACGCTGTTTTGAACTATTCAAACTGACAAATTCATGTTTCTTTCGTGTGAAACGGCGATTTATGAGAAATGACGATAAAATTGCTGTTTTAAACTTGCAAAAACATAGTAAAACGCTGTTTTGAACTATTCAAACTGACAAATTCATGTTTCTTTCGTGTGAAACGGCGATTTATGAGAAATGACGATAAAATTGCTGTTTTAAACTTGCAAAAACATAGAAAAACGCTGTTTTTAACTATTCAAACTGATAAATTCAGGTTTCTTTCGTTCGAAACGGTGGATTTTTGTGAAATCACGATAAAACTGCTGTTTTAAACTTGCAAAAACATAGAAAAACGCTGTTTTGAACTATTCAAACTGACAAATTCATGTTTCTTTCGTGTGAAACGGCGATTTATGAGAAATGACGATAAAATTGCTGTTTTAAACTTGCAAAAACATAGAAAAACGCTGTTTTTAACTATTCAAACTGATAAATTCAGGTTTCTTTCGTTCGAAACGGTGGATTTTTGTGAAATCACGATAAAACTGCTGTTTTAAACTTGCAAAAACATAGAAAAACGCTGTTTTGAACTATTCAAACTGACAAATTCATGTTTCTTTCGTGTGAAACGGTGATTTATAAGAAATGACGATAAAATTGCTGTTTTAAACTTGCAAAAACATAGAAAAACGTTGTTTTGAACTATTCAAACTGACAAATTCATGTTTCTTTCGTGTGAAACGGCGATTTATGAGAAATGATGATAAAATTGCTGTTTTAAACTTGCAAAAACATAGAAAAACGCTGTTTTTAACTATTCAAACTGATAAATTCAGGTTTCTTTCGTGCGAAACGGCGATTTATGAGAAATGACGATAAAATTGCTGTTTTAAACTTGCAAAAACATAGAAAAACGCTGTTTTTAACTATTCAAACTGATAAATTCAGGTTTCTTTCGTTCGAAACGGTGGATTTTTGTGAAATCACGTTAAAACTGCTGTTTTAAACTTGCAAAAACATAGAAAAACGCTGTTTCCAACTATTCAAACTGATAAATTCATGTTTCTTTCGTGTGAAACGGCGATTTATGAGAAATGACGATAAAATTGCTGTTTTAAACTTGCAAAAACATAGAAAAACGCTGTTTTTAACTATTCAAACTGATAAATTCAGGTTTCTTTCGTTCGAAACGGTGGATTTTTGTGAAATCACGATAAAACTGCTGTTTTAAACTTGCAAAAACATAGAAAAACGCTGTTTTGAACTATTCAAACTGACAAATTCATGTTTCTTTCGTGTGAAACGGCGATTTATGAGAAATGACGATAAAATTGCTGTTTTAAACTTGCAAAAACATAGTAAAACGCTGTTTTGAACTATTCAAACTGACAAATTCATGTTTCTTTCGTGTGAAACGGCGATTTATGAGAAATGACGATAAAATTGCTGTTTTAAACTTGCAAAAACATAGAAAAACGCTGTTTTTAACTATTCAAACTGATAAATTCAGGTTTCTTTCGTTCGAAACGGTGGATTTTTGTGAAATCACGATAAAACTGCTGTTTTAAACTTGCAAAAACATAGAAAAACGCTGTTTTGAACTATTCAAACTGACAAATTCATGTTTCTTTCGTGTGAAACGGCGATTTATGAGAAATGACGATAAAATTGCTGTTTTAAACTTGCAAAAACACAAAAAAAACGCTGTTTTTAACTATTCAAACTGATAAATTCAGGTTTCTTTCGTTCGAAACGGTGGAATTTTGTGAAATCACGATAAAACTGCTGTTTTAAACTTGCAAAAACATAGAAAAACGCTGTTTTGAACTATTCAAACTGACAAATTCATGTTTCTTTCGTGTGAAACGGCGATTTATGAGAAATGACGATAAAATTGCTGTTTTAAACTTGCAAAAGCATAGTAAAACGCTGTTTTGAACTATTCAAACTGACAAATTCATGTTTCTTTCGTGTGAAACGGCGATTTATGAGTAATGACGATAAAATTGCTGTTTTAAACTTGCAAAAACATAGAAAAACGCTGTTTTTAACTATTCAAACTGATAAATTCAGGTTTCTTTCGTTCGAAACGGTGGATTTTTGTGAAATCACTATAAAACTGCTGTTTTAAACTTGCAAAAACATAGAAAAACGCTGTTTTGAACTATTCAAACTGACAAATTCATGTTTCTTTCGTGTGAAACGGCGATTTATGAGAAATTACGATAAAATTGCTGTTTTAAACTTGCAAAAACATAGAAAAACGCTGTTTTCAACTATTCAAACTGATAAATTCATGTTTCTTTCGTGTAAAACGGCGATTTATGAGAAATGACGATAAAATTGCTGTTTTAAACTTGCAAAAACATAGCAAAACGCTGTTTTCAACTATTCAAACTGATAAATTCATGTTTCTTTCGTGTGAAACGGAGATTTATGAGAAATGACGATAAAATTGCTGTTTTAAACTTGCAAAAACATAGTAAAACGCTCTTTTGAACTATTCAAACTGACAAATTCATGTTTCTTTCGTGTGAAACGGCGATTTATGAGAAATGACGATAAAATTGCTGTTTTAAACTTGCAAAAACATAGAAAAACGCTGTTTTTAACTATTCAAACTGATAAATTCAGGTTTCTTTCGTTCGAAACGGTGGATTTTTGTGAAATCACGATAAAACTGCTGTTTTAAACTTGCAAAAACATAGAAAAACGCTGTTTTGAACTATTCAAAATGACAAATTCATGTTTCTTTCGTGTGAAACGGCGATTTATGAGAAATGACGATAAAATTGCTGTTTTAAACTTGCAAAAACATAGTAAAATGCTGTTTTGAACTATTCAAACTGACAAATTCATGTTTCTTTCATGTGAAACAGCGATTTATGAGAAATGACGTTAAAATTGCTGTTTTAAACTTGCAAAAACATAGAAAAACGCTGTTTTTAACTATTCAAACTGATAAATTCAGGTTTCTTTCGTTCGAAACGGTGGATTTTTGTGAAATCACGATAAAACTGCTGTTTTAAACTTGCAAAAACATAGAAAAACGCTGTTTTGAACTATTCAAACTGACAAATTCATGTTTCTTTCGTGTGAAACGGCGATTTATGAGAAATGACGATAAAATTGCTGTTTTAAACTTGCAAAAACATAGTAAAACGCTGTTTTGAACTATTCAAACTGACAAATTCATGTTTCTTTCGTGTGAAACGGCGATTTATGAGAAATGACGATAAAATTGCTGTTTTAAACTTGCAAAAACATAGAAAAACGCTGTTTTTAACTATTCAAACTGATAAATTCAGGTTTCTTTCGTTCGAAACGGTGGATTTTTGTGAAATCACGATAAAACTGTTGTTTTAAACTTGCAAAAACATAGAAAAACGCTGTTTTGAACTATTCAAACTGACAAATTCATGTTTCTTTCGTGTGAAACGGCGATTTATGAGAAATGACGATAAAATTGCTGTTTTAAACTTACAAAAACATAGAAAAACGCTGTTTTCAACTATTCAAACTGATAAATTCATGTTTCTTTCGTGTGAAACGGCGATTTATGAGAAATGACGATAAAATTGCTGTTTTAAACTTGCAAAAACATATAAAAACGCTGTTTCGAACTATTCAAACTGACAAATTCATGTTTCTTTCGTGTGAAACGGCGATTTATGAGAAATGACGATAAAATTGCTGTTTTAAACTTGCAAAAACACAAAAAAACGCTGTTTTTAACTATTCAAACTGATAAATTCAGGTTTCTTTCGTTCGAAACGGTGGAATTTTGTGAAATCACGATAAAACTGCTGTTTCAAACTTGCAAAAACATAGAAAAACGCTGTTTCCAACTATTCAAACTGATAAATTCATGTTCCTTTCGTGTGAAACGGCGATTTATGAGAAATGACGTTAAAATTGCTGTTTTAAACTTGCAAAAACATAGAAAAACGCTGTTTTTAACTATTCAGACTGATAAATTCAGGTTTCTTTCGTTCGAAACGGTGGATTTTTGTGAAATCACGATAAAACTGCTGTTTTAAACTTGCAAAAACATAGAAAAACGCTGTTTTGAACTATTCAAACTGACAAATTCATGTTTCTTTCGTGTGAAACGGCGATTTATGAGAAATGACGATAAAATTGCTGTTTTAAACTTGCAAAAACATAGTAAAACGCTGTTTTGAACTATTCAAACTGACAAATTCATGTTTCTTTCGTGTGAAACGGCGATTTATGAGAAATGACGATAAAATTGCTGTTTTAAACTTGCAAAAACATAGAAAAACGCTGTTTTTAACTATTCAAACTGATAAATTCAGGTTTCTTTCGTTCGAAACGGTGGATTTTTGTGAAATCACGATAAAACTGCTGTTTTAAACTTGCAAAAACATAGAAAAACGCTGTTTTGAACTATTCAAACTGACAAATTCATGTTTCTTTCGTGTGAAACGGCGATTTATGAGAAATGACGATAAAATTGCTGTTTTAAACTTGCAAAAACACAAAAAAACGCTGTTTTTAACTATTCAAACTGATAAATTCAGGTTTCTTTCGTTCGAAACGGTGGAATTTTGTGAAATCACGATAAAACTGCTGTTTTAAACTTGCAAAAACATAGAAAAACGCTGTTTTGAACTATTCAAACTGACAAATTCATGTTTCTTTCGTGTGAAACGGCGATTTATGAGAAATGACGATAAAATTGCTGTTTTAAACTTGCAAAAGCATAGTAAAACGCTGTTTTGAACTATTCAAACTGACAAATTCATGTTTCTTTCGTGTGAAACGGCGATTTATGAGTAATGACGATAAAATTGCTGTTTTAAACTTGCAAAAACATAGAAAAACGCTGTTTTTAACTATTCAAACTGATAAATTCAGGTTTCTTTCGTTCGAAACGGTGGATTTTTGTGAAATCACTATAAAACTGCTGTTTTAAACTTGCAAAAACATAGAAAAACGCTGTTTTGAACTATTCAAACTGACAAATTCATGTTTCTTTCGTGTGAAACGGCGATTTATGAGAAATTACGATAAAATTGCTGTTTTAAACTTGCAAAAACATAGAAAAACGCTGTTTTCAACTATTCAAACTGATAAATTCATGTTTCTTTCGTGTAAAACGGCGATTTATGAGAAATGACGATAAAATTGCTGTTTTAAACTTGCAAAAACATAGCAAAACGCTGTTTTCAACTATTCAAACTGATAAATTCATGTTTCTTTCGTGTGAAACGGAGATTTATGAGAAATGACGATAAAATTGCTGTTTTAAACTTGCAAAAACATAGTAAAACGCTCTTTTGAACTATTCAAACTGACAAATTCATGTTTCTTTCGTGTGAAACGGCGATTTATGAGAAATGACGATAAAATTGCTGTTTTAAACTTGCAAAAACATAGAAAAACGCTGTTTTTAACTATTCAAACTGATAAATTCAGGTTTCTTTCGTTCGAAACGGTGGATTTTTGTGAAATCACGATAAAACTGCTGTTTTAAACTTGCAAAAACATAGAAAAACGCTGTTTTGAACTATTCAAAATGACAAATTCATGTTTCTTTCGTGTGAAACGGCGATTTATGAGAAATGACGATAAAATTGCTGTTTTAAACTTGCAAAAACATAGTAAAATGCTGTTTTGAACTATTCAAACTGACAAATTCATGTTTCTTTCATGTGAAACAGCGATTTATGAGAAATGACGTTAAAATTGCTGTTTTAAACTTGCAAAAACATAGAAAAACGCTGTTTTTAACTATTCAAACTGATAAATTCAGGTTTCTTTCGTTCGAAACGGTGGATTTTTGTGAAATCACGATAAAACTGCTGTTTTAAACTTGCAAAAACATAGAAAAACGCTGTTTTGAACTATTCAAACTGACAAATTCATGTTTCTTTCGTGTGAAACGGCGATTTATGAGAAATGACGATAAAATTGCTGTTTTAAACTTGCAAAAACATAGTAAAACGCTGTTTTGAACTATTCAAACTGACAAATTCATGTTTCTTTCGTGTGAAACGGCGATTTATGAGAAATGACGATAAAATTGCTGTTTTAAACTTGCAAAAACATAGAAAAACGCTGTTTTTAACTATTCAAACTGATAAATTCAGGTTTCTTTCGTTCGAAACGGTGGATTTTTGTGAAATCACGATAAAACTGTTGTTTTAAACTTGCAAAAACATAGAAAAACGCTGTTTTGAACTATTCAAACTGACAAATTCATGTTTCTTTCGTGTGAAACGGCGATTTATGAGAAATGACGATAAAATTGCTGTTTTAAACTTACAAAAACATAGAAAAACGCTGTTTTCAACTATTCAAACTGATAAATTCATGTTTCTTTCGTGTGAAACGGCGATTTATGAGAAATGACGATAAAATTGCTGTTTTAAACTTGCAAAAACATATAAAAACGCTGTTTCGAACTATTCAAACTGACAAATTCATGTTTCTTTCGTGTGAAACGGCGATTTATGAGAAATGACGATAAAATTGCTGTTTTAAACTTGCAAAAACACAAAAAAACGCTGTTTTTAACTATTCAAACTGATAAATTCAGGTTTCTTTCGTTCGAAACGGTGGAATTTTGTGAAATCACGATAAAACTGCTGTTTCAAACTTGCAAAAACATAGAAAAACGCTGTTTCCAACTATTCAAACTGATAAATTCATGTTCCTTTCGTGTGAAATGGCGATTTATGAGAAATGACGTTAAAATTGCTGTTTTAAACTTGCAAAAACATAGAAAAACGCTGTTTTTAACTATTCAGACTGATAAATTCAGGTTTCTTTCGTTCGAAACGGTGGATTTTTGTGAAATCACGATAAAACTGCTGTTTTAAACTTGCAAAAACATAGAAAAACGCTGTTTTGAACTATTCAAACTGACAAATTCATGTTTCTTTCGTGTGAAACGGCGATTTATGAGAAATGACGATAAAATTGCTGTTTTAAACTTGCAAAAACATAGAAAAACGCTGTTTTTAACTATTCAAACTGATAAATTCAAGTTTCTTTCGTTAGAAACGGTGGATTTTTGTGAAATCACAATAAAACTGCTGTTTTAAACTTGCAAAAACATAGAAAAACGCTGTTTTGAACTATTCAAACTGACAAATTCATGTTTTTTTCGTGTGAAACGGCGATTTATGAGAAATGACGATAAAATTGCTGTTTTAAACTTGCAAAAACATAGTAAAACGCTGTTTTGAACTATTCAAACTGACAAATTCATGTTTCTTTCGTGTGAAACGGCGATTTATGAGAAATGACGATAAAATTGCTGTTTTAAACTTGCAAAAACATAGAAAAACGCTGTTTTTAACTATTCAAACTGATAAATTCAGGTTTCTTTCGTTCGAAACGGTGGATTTTTGTGAAAACACGATAAAACTGCTGTTTTATACTTGCAAAAACATAGAATAACGCTGTTTTGAACTATTCAAACTGACAAATTCATGTTTCTTTCGTGTGAAACGGCGATTTATGAGAAATGACGATAAAATTGCTGTTTTAAACTTACAAAAACATAGAAAAACGCTGTGTTCAACTATTAAAACTGATAAATTCATGTTTCTTTCGTGTGAAACGGCGATTTATGAGAAATGACGATAAAATTGCTGTTTTAAACTTGCAAAAACATAGAAAAACGCGGTTTCGAACTATTCAAACTGACAAATTCATGTTTCTTTCGTGTGAAACAGCGATTTATGAGAAATGACGATAAAATTGCTGTTTTAAACTTGCAAAAACATAAAAAAACGCTGTTTTTAACTATTCAAACTGATAAATTCAGGTTTCTTTCGTTCGAAACGGTGGAATTTTGTGAAATCACGATAAAACTGCTGTTTTAAACTTGCAAAAACATAGAAAAACGCTGTTTTGAACTATTCAAACTGACAAATTCATGTTTCTTTCGTGTGAAACGGCGATTTATGAGAAATGACGTTAAAATTGCTGTTTTAAACTTGCAAAAACATAGAAAAACGCTGTTTTTAACTATTCAAACTGATAAATTCAGGTTTCTTTCGTTCGAAACGGTGGATTTTTGTGAAATCACGATAAAACTGCTGTTTTAAACTTGCAAAAACATAGAAAAACGCTGTTTTGAACTATTCAAACTGACAAATTCATGTTTCTTTCGTGTGAAACGGTGATTTATAAGAAATGACGATAAAATTGCTGTTTTAAACTTGCAAAAACATAGAAAAACGTTGTTTTGAACTATTCAAACTGACAAATTCATGTTTCTTTCGTGTGAAACGGCGATTTATGAGAAATGATGATAAAATTGCTGTTTTAAACTTGCAAAAACATAGAAAAACGCTGTTTTTAACTATTCAAACTGATAAATTCAGGTTTCTTTCGTGCGAAACGGCGATTTATGAGAAATGACGATAAAATTGCTGTTTTAAACTTGCAAAAACATAGAAAAACGCTGTTTTTAACTATTCAAACTGATAAATTCAGGTTTCTTTCGTTCAAAACGGTGGATTTTTGTGAAATCACGATAAAACTGCTGTTTTAAACTTGCAAAAACATAGAAAAACGCTGTTTTGAACTATTCAAACTGACAAATTCATGTTTCTTTCGTGTGAAACGGTGATTTATGAGAAATGACGATAAAATTGCTGTTTTAAACTTGCAAAAACATAGAAAAACGTTGTTTTAAACTTGCAAAAACATAGAAAAACGCTGTTTTTAACTATTCAAACTGATAAATTTAGGTTCCTTTCGTGCGAAACGGCGATTTATGAGAAATGACGATAAAATTGCTGTTTTAAACTTGCAAAAACATAGAAAAACGCTGTTTTTAACTATTCAAACTGACAAATTCATGTTTCTTTCGTGTGAAACGGCGATTTATGAGAAATGACGATAAAATTGCTGTTTCAAACTTACAAAAACATAGAAAAACGCTGTTTTCAACTATTCAAACTGACAAATTCATGTTTCTTTCGTGTGAAACGGCGATTTATGAGAAATGACGTTAAAATTGCTGTTTTAAACTTGCAAAAACATAGAAAAACGCTGTTTTTAACTATTCAAACTGATAAATTCAGGTTTCTTTCGTTCGAAACGGTGGATTTTTGTGAAATCACGTTAAAACTGCTGTTTTAAACTTGCAAAAACATAGAAAAACGCTGTTTCCAACTATTCAAACTGATAAATTCATGTTTCTTTCGTGTGAAACGGCGATTTATGAGAAATGACGATAAAATTGCTGTTTTAAACTTGCAAAAACATAGAAAAACGCTGTTTTTAACTATTCAAACTGATAAATTCAGGTTTCTTTCGTTCGAAACGGTGGATTTTTGTGAAATCACGATAAAACTGCTGTTTTAAACTTGCAAAAACATAGAAAAACGCTGTTTTGAACTATTCAAACTGACAAATTCATGTTTCTTTCGTGTGAAACGGCGATTTATGAGAAATGACGATAAAATTGCTGTTTTAAACTTGCAAAAACATAGTAAAACGCTGTTTTGAACTATTCAAACTGACAAATTCATGTTTCTTTCGTGTGAAACGGCGATTTATGAGAAATGACGATAAAATTGCTGTTTTAAACTTGCAAAAACATAGAAAAACGCTGTTTTTAACTATTCAAACTGATAAATTCAGGTTTCTTTCGTTCGAAACGGTGGATTTTTGTGAAATCACGATAAAACTGCTGTTTTAAACTTGCAAAAACATAGAAAAACGCTGTTTTGAACTATTCAAACTGACAAATTCATGTTTCTTTCGTGAGAAACGGCGATTTATGAGAAATGACGATAAAATTGCTGTTTTAAACTTACAAAAACATAGAAAAACGCTGTTTTCAACTATTCAAACTGATAAATTCATGTTTCTTTCGTGTGAAACGGCGATTTATGAGAAATGACGATAAAATTGCTGTTTTAAACTTGCAAAAACATATAAAAACGCTGTTTCGAACTATTCAAACTGACAAATTCATGTTTCTTTCGTGTGAAACGGCGATTTATGAGAAATGACGATAAAATTGCTGTTTTAAACTTGCAAAAACATAGAAAAACGCTGTTTTTAACTATTCAAACTGATAAATTCAGGTTTCTTTCGTTCGAAACGGTGGATTTTTGTGAAATCACGATAAAACTGCTGTTTTAAACTTGCAAAAACATAGAATAACGCTGTTTTGAACTATTCAAACTGACAAATTCATGTTTCTTTCGTGTGAAACGGCGATTTATGAGAAATGACGATAAAATTGCTGTTTTAAACTTACAAAAACATAGAAAAACGCTGTGTTCAACTATTAAAACTGATAAATTCATGTTTCTTTCGTGTGAAACGGCGATTTATGAGAAATGACGATAAAATTGCTGTTTTAAACTTGCAAAAACATAGAAAAACGCGGTTTCGAACTATTCAAACTGACAAATTCATGTTTCTTTCGTGTGAAACAGCGATTTATGAGAAATGACGATAAAATTGCTGTTTTAAACTTGCAAAAACATAAAAAAACGCTGTTTTTAACTATTCAAACTGATAAATTCAGGTTTCTTTCGTTCAAAACGGTGGATTTTTGTGAAATCACGATAAAACTGCTGTTTTAAACTTGTAAAAACATAGAAAAACGCTGTTTTGAACTATTCAAACTGACAAATTCATGTTTCTTTCGTGTGAAACGGTGATTTATGAGAAATGACGATAAAATTGCTGTTTTAAACTTGCAAAAACATAGAAAAACGTTGTTTTAAACTTGCAAAAACATAGAAAAACGCTGTTTTTAACTATTCAAACTGATAAATTCAGGTTCCTTTCGTGCGAAACGGCGATTTATGAAAAATGACGATAAAATTGCTGTTTTAAACTTGCAAAAACATAGAAAAACGCTGTTTTTAACTATTCAAACTGACAAATTCATGTTTCTTTCGTGTGAAACGGCGATTTATGAGAAATGACGATAAAATTGCTGTTTTAAACTTACAAAAACATAGAAAAACGCTGTTTTCAACTATTCAAACTGATAAATTCATGTTTCTTTCGTGTGAAACGGCGATTTATGAGAAATGACGATAAAATTGCGGTTTTAAACATGCAAAAACATAGAAAAACGCTGTTTTGAACTATTCAAACTGACAAATTCATGTTTCTTTCGTGTGAAACGGCGATTTATGAGAAATGACGATAAAATTGCTGTTTTAAACTTGCAAAAACATAAAACAACGCTGTTTTTAACTATTCAAACTGATAAATTCAGGTTTCTTTCGTTCGAAACGGTGGATTTTTGTGAAATCACGTTAAAACTGCTGTTTTAAACTTGCAAAAACATAGAAAAACGCTGTTTCCAACTATTCAAACTGATAAATTCATGTTTCTTTCGTGTGAAACGGCGATTTATGAGAAATGACGATAAAATTGCTGTTTTAAACTTGCAAAAACACAAAAAAAACGCTGTTTTTAACTATTCAAACTGATAAATTCAGGTTTCTTTCGTTCGAAACGGTGGAATTTTGTGAAATCACGATAAAACTGCTGTTTTAAACTTGCAAAAACATAGAAAAACGCTGTTTCCAACTATTCAAACTGATAAATTCATGTTCCTTTCGTGTGAAACGGCGATTTATGAGAAATGACGTTAAAATTGCTGTTTTAAACTTGCAAAAACATAGAAAAACGCTGTTTTTAACTATTCAAACTGATAAATTCAGGTTTCTTTCGTTCGAAACGGTGGATTTTTGTGAAATCACGATAAAACTGCTGTTTTAAACTTGCAAAAACATAGAAAAACGCTGTTTTGAACTATTCAAACTGACAAATTCATGTTTCTTTCGTGTGAAACGGCGATTTATGAGAAATGACGTTAAAATTGCTGTTTTAAACTTGCAAAAACATAGAAAAACGCTGTTTTAAACTATTCAAACTGATAAATTCAGGTTTCTTTCGTTCGAAACGGTGGATTTTTGTGAAATCACGATAAAACTGCTGTTTTAAACTTGCAAAAACATAGAAAAACGCTGTTTTGAACTATTCAAACTGACAAATTCATGTTTCTTTCGTGTGAAACGGTGATTTATAAGAAATGACGATAAAATTGCTGTTTTAAACTTGCAAAAACATAGAAAAACGTTGTTTTGAACTATTCAAACTGACAAATTCATGTTTCTTTCGTGTGAAACGGCGATTTATGAGAAATGATGATAAAATTGCTGTTTTAAACTTGCAAAAACATAGAAAAACGCTGTTTTTAACTATTCAAACTGATAAATTCAGGTTTCTTTCGTGCGAAACGGCGATTTATGAGAAATGACGATAAAATTGCTGTTTTAAACTTGCAAAAACATAGAAAAACGCTGTTTTTAACTATTCAAACTGATAAATTCAGGTTTCTTTCGTTCAAAACGGTGGATTTTTGTGAAATCACGATAAAACTGCTGTTTTAAACTTGCAAAAACATAGAAAAACGCTGTTTTGAACTATTCAAACTGACAAATTCATGTTTCTTTCGTGTGAAACGGTGATTTATGAGAAATGACGATAAAATTGCTGTTTTAAACTTGCAAAAACATAGAAAAACGTTGTTTTAAACTTGCAAAAACATAGAAAAACGCTGTTTTTAACTATTCAAACTGATAAATTCAGGTTCCTTTCGTGCGAAACGGCGATTTATGAGAAATGACGATAAAATTGCTGTTTTAAACTTGCAAAAACATAGAAAAACGCTGTTTTGAACTATTCAAACTGACAAATTCATGTTTCTTTCGTGTGAAACGGCGATTTATGAGAAATGACGATAAAATTGCTGTTTTAAACTTGCAAAAACATAGTAAAACGCTGTTTTGAACTATTCAAACTGACAAATTCATGTTTCTTTCGTGTGAAACGGCGATTTATGAGAAATGACGATAAAATTGCTGTTTTAAACTTGCAAAAACATAGAAAAACGCTGTTTTTAACTATTCAAACTGATAAATTCAGGTTTCTTTCGTTCGAAACGGTGGATTTTTGTGAAATCACGATAAAACTGCTGTTTTAAACTTGCAAAAACATAGAAAAACGCTGTTTTGAACTATTCAAACTGACAAATTCATGTTTCTTTCGTGAGAAACGGCGATTTATGAGAAATGACGATAAAATTGCTGTTTTAAACTTACAAAAACATAGAAAAACGCTGTTTTCAACTATTCAAACTGATAAATTCATGTTTCTTTCGTGTGAAACGGCGATTTATGAGAAATGACGATAAAATTGCTGTTTTAAACTTGCAAAAACATATAAAAACGCTGTTTCGAACTATTCAAACTGACAAATTCATGTTTCTTTCGTGTGAAACGGCGATTTATGAGAAATGACGATAAAATTGCTGTTTTAAACTTGCAAAAACATAGAAAAACGCTGTTTTTAACTATTCAAACTGATAAATTCAGGTTTCTTTCGTTCGAAACGGTGGATTTTTGTGAAATCACGATAAAACTGCTGTTTTAAACTTGCAAAAACATAGAATAACGCTGTTTTGAACTATTCAAACTGACAAATTCATGTTTCTTTCGTGTGAAACGGCGATTTATGAGAAATGACGATAAAATTGCTGTTTTAAACTTACAAAAACATAGAAAAACGCTGTGTTCAACTATTAAAACTGATAAATTCATGTTTCTTTCGTGTGAAACGGCGATTTATGAGAAATGACGATAAAATTGCTGTTTTAAACTTGCAAAAACATAGAAAAACGCGGTTTCGAACTATTCAAACTGACAAATTCATGTTTCTTTCGTGTGAAACAGCGATTTATGAGAAATGACGATAAAATTGCTGTTTTAAACTTGCAAAAACATAAAAAAACGCTGTTTTTAACTATTCAAACTGATAAATTCAGGTTTCTTTCGTTCAAAACGGTGGATTTTTGTGAAATCACGATAAAACTGCTGTTTTAAACTTGTAAAAACATAGAAAAACGCTGTTTTGAACTATTCAAACTGACAAATTCATGTTTCTTTCGTGTGAAACGGTGATTTATGAGAAATGACGATAAAATTGCTGTTTTAAACTTGCAAAAACATAGAAAAACGTTGTTTTAAACTTGCAAAAACATAGAAAAACGCTGTTTTTAACTATTCAAACTGATAAATTCAGGTTCCTTTCGTGCGAAACGGCGATTTATGAAAAATGACGATAAAATTGCTGTTTTAAACTTGCAAAAACATAGAAAAACGCTGTTTTTAACTATTCAAACTGACAAATTCATGTTTCTTTCGTGTGAAACGGCGATTTATGAGAAATGACGATAAAATTGCTGTTTTAAACTTACAAAAACATAGAAAAACGCTGTTTTCAACTATTCAAACTGATAAATTCATGTTTCTTTCGTGTGAAACGGCGATTTATGAGAAATGACGATAAAATTGCGGTTTTAAACATGCAAAAACATAGAAAAACGCTGTTTTGAACTATTCAAACTGACAAATTCATGTTTCTTTCGTGTGAAACGGCGATTTATGAGAAATGACGATAAAATTGCTGTTTTAAACTTGCAAAAACATAAAACAACGCTGTTTTTAACTATTCAAACTGATAAATTCAGGTTTCTTTCGTTCGAAACGGTGGATTTTTGTGAAATCACGTTAAAACTGCTGTTTTAAACTTGCAAAAACATAGAAAAACGCTGTTTCCAACTATTCAAACTGATAAATTCATGTTTCTTTCGTGTGAAACGGCGATTTATGAGAAATGACGATAAAATTGCTGTTTTAAACTTGCAAAAACACAAAAAAACGCTGTTTTTAACTATTCAAACTGATAAATTCAGGTTTCTTTCGTTCGAAACGGTGGAATTTTGTGAAATCACGATAAAACTGCTGTTTTAAACTTGCAAAAACATAGAAAAACGCTGTTTCCAACTATTCAAACTGATAAATTCATGTTCCTTTCGTGTGAAACGGCGATTTATGAGAAATGACGTTAAAATTGCTGTTTTAAACTTGCAAAAACATAGAAAAACGCTGTTTTTAACTATTCAAACTGATAAATTCAGGTTTCTTTCGTTCGAAACGGTGGATTTTTGTGAAATCACGATAAAACTGCTGTTTTAAACTTGCAAAAACATAGAAAAACGCTGTTTTGAACTATTCAAACTGACAAATTCATGTTTCTTTCGTGTGAAACGGCGATTTATGAGAAATGACGTTAAAATTGCTGTTTTAAACTTGCAAAAACATAGAAAAACGCTGTTTTAAACTATTCAAACTGATAAATTCAGGTTTCTTTCGTTCGAAACGGTGGATTTTGTGAAATCACGATAAAACTGCTGTTTTAAACTTGCAAAAACATAGAAAAACGCTGTTTTGAACTATTCAAACTGACAAATTCATGTTTCTTTCGTGTGAAACGGTGATTTATAAGAAATGACGATAAAATTGCTGTTTTAAACTTGCAAAAACATAGAAAAACGTTGTTTTGAACTATTCAAACTGACAAATTCATGTTTCTTTCGTGTGAAACGGCGATTTATGAGAAATGATGATAAAATTGCTGTTTTAAACTTGCAAAAACATAGAAAAACGCTGTTTTTAACTATTCAAACTGATAAATTCAGGTTTCTTTCGTGCGAAACGGCGATTTATGAGAAATGACGATAAAATTGCTGTTTTAAACTTGCAAAAACATAGAAAAACGCTGTTTTTAACTATTCAAACTGATAAATTCAGGTTTCTTTCGTTCAAAACGGTGGATTTTTGTGAAATCACGATAAAACTGCTGTTTTAAACTTGCAAAAACATAGAAAAACGCTGTTTTGAACTATTCAAACTGACAAATTCATGTTTCTTTCGTGTGAAACGGTGATTTATGAGAAATGACGATAAAATTGCTGTTTTAAACTTGCAAAAACATAGAAAAACGTTGTTTTAAACTTGCAAAAACATAGAAAAACGCTGTTTTTAACTATTCAAACTGATAAATTCAGGTTCCTTTCGTGCGAAACGGCGATTTATGAGAAATGACGATAAAATTGCTGTTTTAAACTTGCAAAAACATAGAAAAACGCTGTTTTTAACTATTCAAACTGACAAATTCATGTTTCTTTCTTGTGAAACGGCGATTTATGAGAAATGACGATAAAATTGCTGTTTTAAACTTACAAAAACATAGAAAAACGCTGTTTTCAACTATTCAAACTGATAAATTCATGTTTCTTTCGTGTGAAACGGCGATTTATGAGAAATGACGATAAAATTGCGGTTTTAAACATGCAAAAACATAGAAAAACGCTGTTTTGAACTATTCAAACTGACAAATTCATGTTTCTTTCGTGTGAAACGGCGATTTATGAGAAATGACGATAAAATTGCTGTTTTAAACTTGCAAAAACATAAAAAAACGCTGTTTTTAACTATTCAAACTGATAAATTCAGGTTTCTTTCGTTCGAAACGGTGGATTTTTGTGAAATCACGTTAAAACTGCTGTTTTAAACTTGCAAAAACATAGAAAAACGCTGTTTCCAACTATTCAAACTGATAAATTCATGTTTCTTTCGTGTGAAACGGCGATTTATGAGAAATGACGATAAAATTGCTGTTTTAAACTTGCAAAAACATAGAAAAACGCTGTTTTTAACTATTCAAACTGATAAATTCAGGTTTCTTTCGTTCGAAACGGTGGATTTTTGTGAAATCACGATAAAACTGCTGTTTTAAACTTGCAAAAACATAGAAAAACGCTGTTTTGAACTATTCAAACTGACAAATTCATGTTTCTTTCGTGTGAAACGGCGATTTATGAGAAATGACGATAAAATTGCTGTTTTAAACTTGCAAAAACATAGTAAAACGCTGTTTTGAACTATTCAAACTGACAAATTCATGTTTCTTTCGTGTGAAACGGCGATTTATGAGAAATGACGATAAAATTGCTGTTTTAAACTTGCAAAAACATAGAAAAACGCTGTTTTTAACTATTCAAACTGATAAATTCAGGTTTCTTTCGTTCGAAACGGTGGATTTTTGTGAAATCACGATAAAACTGCTGTTTTAAACTTGCAAAAACATAGAAAAACGCTGTTTTGAACTATTCAAACTGACAAATTCATGTTTCTTTCGTGTGAAACGGCGATTTATGAGAAATGACGATAAAATTGCTGTTTTAAACTTACAAAAACATAGAAAAACGCTGTTTTCAACTATTCAAACTGATAAATTCATGTTTCTTTCGTGTGAAACGGCGATTTATGAGAAATGACGATAAAATTGCTGTTTTAAACTTGCAAAAACATATAAAAAACGCTGTTTCGAACTATTCAAACTGACAAATTCATGTTTCTTTCGTGTGAAACGGCGATTTATGAGAAATGACGATAAAATTGCTGTTTTAAACTTGCAAAAACACAAAAAAACGCTGTTTTTAACTATTCAAACTGATAAATTCAGGTTTCTTTCGTTCGAAACGGTGGAATTTTGTGAAATCACGATAAAACTGCTGTTTTAAACTTGCAAAAACATAGAAAAACGCTGTTTCCAACTATTCAAACTGATAAATTCATGTTCCTTTCGTGTGAAACGGCGATTTATGAGAAATGACGTTAAAATTGCTGTTTTAAACTTGCAAAAACATAGAAAAACGCTGTTTTTAACTATTCAAACTGATAAATTCAGGTTTCTTTCGTTCGAAACGGTGGATTTTTGTGAAATCACGATAAAACTGCTGTTTTAAACTTGCAAAAACATAGAAAAACGCTGTTTTGAACTATTCAAACTGACAAATTCATATTTCTTTCGTGTGAAACGGCGATTTATGAGAAATGACGATAAAATTGCTGTTTTAAACTTGCAAAAACACAAAAAAACGCTGTTTTTAACTATTCAAACTGATAAATTCAGGTTTCTTTCGTTCGAAACGGTGGAATTTTGTGAAATCACGATAAAACTGCTGTTTTAAACTTGCAAAAACATAGAAAAACGCTGTTTCCAACTATTCAAACTGATAAATTCATGTTCCTTTCGTGTGAAACGGCGATTTATGAGAAATGACGTTAAAATTGCTGTTTTAAACTTGCAAAAACATAGAAAAACGCTGTTTTTAACTATTCAAACTGATAAATTCAGGTTTCTTTCGTTCGAAACGGTGGATTTTTGTGAAATCACGATAAAACTGCTGTTTTAAACTTGCAAAAACATAGAAAAACGCTGTTTTGAACTATTCAAACTGACAAATTCATGTTTCTTTCGTGTGAAACGGCGATTTATGAGAAATGACGATAAAATTGCTGTTTTAAACTTGCAAAAACATAGAAAAACGCTGTTTTTAACTATTCAAACTGATAAATTCAAGTTTCTTTCGTTAGAAACGGTGGATTTTTGTGAAATCACAATAAAACTGCTGTTTTAAACTTGCAAAAACATAGAAAAACGCTGTTTTGAACTATTCACACTGACAAATTCATGTTTCTTTCGTGTGAAACGGCGATTTATGAGAAATGACGATAAAATTGCTGTTTTAAACTTGCAAAAACATAGTAAAACGCTGTTTTGAACTATTCAAACTGACAAATTCATGTTTCTTTCGTGTGAAACGGCGATTTATGAGAAATGACGATAAAATTGCTGTTTTTAACTTGCAAAAACATAGAAAAACGCTGTTTTTAACTATTCAAACTGATAAATTCAGGTTTCTTTCGTTCGAAACGGTGGATTTTTGTGAAATCACGATAAAACTGCTGTTTTAAACTTGCAAAAACATAGAATAACGCTGTTTTGAACTATTCAAACTGACAAATTCATGTTTCTTTCGTGTGAAACGGCGATTTATGAGAAATGACGATAAAATTGCTGTTTTAAACTTACAAAAACATAGAAAAACGCTGTTTTCAACTATTAAAACTGATAAATTCATGTTTCTTTCGTGTGAAACGGCGATTTATGAGAAATGACGATAAAATTGCTGTTTTAAACTTGCAAAAACATAGAAAAACGCGGTTTCGAACTATTCAAACTGACAAATTCATGTTTCTTTCGTGTGAAACAGCGATTTATGAGAAATGACGATAAAATTGCTGTTTTAAACTTGCAAAAACATAAAAAAAACGCTGTTTTTAACTATTCAAACTGATAAATTCAGGTTTCTTTCGTGTGAAACGACGATTTATGAGAAATGACGATAAAACTGCTGTTTTAAACTTGCAAAAACATAGAAAAACGCTGTTTCCAACTATTCAAACTGATAAATTCATGTTTCTTTCGTGTGAAACGGCGATTTATGAGAAATGACGTTAAAATTGCTGTTTTAAACTTGCAAAAACATAGAAAAACGCTGTTTTTAACTATTCAAACTGATAAATTCAGGTTTCTTACGTTCGAAACGGAGGATTTTTGTGAAATCACGATAAAACTGCTGTTTTAAACTTGCAAAAACATAGAAAAACGCTGTTTTGAACTATTCAAACTGACAAATTCATGTTTCTTTCGTGTGAAACGGCGATTTATGAGAAATGACGATAAAATTGCTGTTTTAAACTTGCAAAAACATAGAAAAACGCTGTTTTTAACTATTCAAACTGATAAATTCAGGTTTCTTTCGTTCGAAACGGTGGATTTTTGTGAAATCACAATAAAACTGCTGTTTTAAACTTGCAAAAACATAGAAAAACGCTGTTTTAAACTATTCAAACTGACAAATTCATGTTTCTTTCGTGTGAAACGGCGATTTATGAGAAATGACGATAAAATTGCTGTTTTAAACTTGCAAAAACATAGTAAAACGCTGTTTTTAACTATTCAAACTGACAAATTCAAGTTTCTTTCGTGTGAAACGGCGATTTATGAGAAATGACGATAAAATTGCTGTTTTAAACTTGCAAAAACATAGAAAAACGCTGTTTTTAACTATTCAAACTGATAAATTCAGGTTTCTTTCGTTCGAAACGGTGGATTTTTGTGAAATCACGATAAAACTGCTATTTTAAACTTGCAAAAACATAGAAAAACGCTGTTTTGAACTATTCAAACTGACAAATTCATGTTTCTTTCGTGTGAAACGGTGATTTATAAGAAATGACGATAAAATTGCTGTTTTAAACTTGCAAAAACATAGAAAAACGTTGTTTTGAACTATTCAAACTGACAAATTCATGTTTCTTTCGTGTGAAACGGCGATTTATGAGAAATGATGATAAAATTGCTGTTTTAAACTTGCAAAAACATAGAAAAACGCTGTTTTTAACTATTCAAACTGATAAATTCAGGTTTCTTTCGTGCGAAACGGCGATTTATGAGAAATGACGATAAAATTGCTGTTTTAAACTTGCAAAAACATATAAAAACGCTGTTTTTAACTATTCAAACTGATAAATTCAGGTTTCTTTCGTTCAAAACGGTGGATTTTTGTGAAATCACGATAAAACTGCTGTTTTAAACTTGCAAAAACATAGAAAAACGCTGTTTTGAACTATTCAAACTGACAAATTCATGTTTCTTTCGTGTGAAACGGTGATTTATGAGAAATGACGATAAAATTGCTGTTTTAAACTTGCAAAAACATAGAAAAACGTTGTTTTAAACTTGCAAAAACATAGAAAAACGCTGTTTTTAACTATTCAAACTGATAAATTCAGGTTCCTTTCGTGCGAAACGGCGATTTATGAGAAATGACGATAAAATTGCTGTTTTAAACTTGCAAAAACATAGAAAAACGCTGTTTTTAACTATTCAAACTGACAAATTCATGTTTCTTTCGTGTGAAACGGCGATTTATGAGAAATGACGATAAAATTGCTGTTTTAAACTTACAAAAACATAGAAAAACGCTGTTTTCAACTATTCAAACTGATAAATTCATGTTTCTTTCGTGTGAAACGGCGATTTATGAGAAATGACGATAAAATTGCGGTTTTAAACATGCAAAAACATAGAAAAACGCTGTTTTGAACTATTCAAACTGACAAATTCATGTTTCTTTCGTGTGAAACGGCGATTTATGAGAAATGACGATAAAATTGCTGTTTTAAACTTGCAAAAACATAAAAAAACGCTGTTTTTAACTATTCAAACTGATAAATTCAGGTTTCTTTCGTTCGAAACGGTGGATTTTTGTGAAATCACGTTAAAACTGCTGTTTTAAACTTGCAAAAACATAGAAAAACGCTGTTTCCAACTATTCAAACTGATAAATTCATGTTTCTTTCGTGTGAAACGGCGATTTATGAGAAATGACGATAAAATTGCTGTTTTAAACTTGCAAAAACATAGAAAAACGCTGTTTTTAACTATTCAAACTGATAAATTCAGGTTTCTTTCGTTCGAAACGGTGGATTTTTGTGAAATCACGATAAAACTGCTGTTTTAAACTTGCAAAAACATAGAAAAACGCTGTTTTGAACTATTCAAACTGACAAATTCATGTTTCTTTCGTGTGAAACGGCGATTTATGAGAAATGACGATAAAATTGCTGTTTTAAACTTGCAAAAACATAGAAAAACGCTGTTTTTAACTATTCAAACTGATAAATTCAAGTTTCTTTCGTTAGAAACGGTGGATTTTTGTGAAATCACAATAAAACTGCTGTTTTAAACTTGCAAAAACATAGAAAAACGCTGTTTTGAACTATTCACACTGACAAATTCATGTTTCTTTCGTGTGAAACGGCGATTTATGAGAAATGACGATAAAATTGCTGTTTTAAACTTGCAAAAACATAGTAAAACGCTGTTTTGAACTATTCAAACTGATAAATTCATGTTCCTTTCGTGTGAAACGGCGATTTATGAGAAATGACGTTAAAATTGCTGTTTTAAACTTGCAAAAACATAGAAAAACGCTGTTTTTAACTATTCAAACTGATAAATTCAGGTTTCTTTCGTTCGAAACGGTGGATTTTTGTGAAATCACGATAAAACTGCTGTTTTAAACTTGCAAAAACATAGAAAAACGCTGTTTTGAACTATTCAAACTGACAAATTCATGTTTCTTTCGTGTGAAACGGCGATTTATGAGAAATGACGATAAAATTGCTGTTTTAAACTTGCAAAAACATAGAAAAACGCTGTTTTTAACTATTCAAACTGATAAATTCAAGTTTCTTTCGTTAGAAACGGTGGATTTTTGTGAAATCACAATAAAACTGCTGTTTTAAACTTGCAAAAACATAGAAAAACGCTGTTTTGAACTATTCACACTGACAAATTCATGTTTCTTTCGTGTGAAACGGCGATTTATGAGAAATGACGATAAAATTGCTGTTTTAAACTTGCAAAAACATAGTAAAACGCTGTTTTGAACTATTCAAACTGACAAATTCATGTTTCTTTCGTGTGAAACGGCGATTTATGAGAAATGACGATAAAATTGCTGTTTTAAACTTGCAAAAACATAGAAAAACGCTGTTTTTAACTATTCAAACTGATAAATTCAGGTTTCTTTCGTTCGAAACGGTGGATTTTTGTGAAATCACGATAAAACTGCTGTTTTAAACTTGCAAAAACATAGAATAACGCTGTTTTGAACTATTCAAACTGACAAATTCATGTTTCTTTCGTGTGAAACGGCGATTTATGAGAAATGTTGATAAAATTGCTGTTTTAAACTTACAAAAACATAGAAAAACGCTGTGTTCAACTATTAAAACTGATAAATTCATGTTTCTTTCGTGTGAAACGGCGATTTATGAGAAATGACGATAAAATTGCTGTTTTAAACTTGCAAAAACATAGAAAAACGCGGTTTCGAACTATTCAAACTGACAAATTCATGTTTCTTTCGTGTGAAACAGCGATTTATGAGAAATGACGATAAAATTGCTGTTTTAAACTTGCAAAAACATAAAAAAACGCTGTTTTTAACTATTCAAACTGATAAATTCAGGTTTCTTTCGTTCGAAACGGTGGAATTTTGTGAAATCACGATAAAACTGCTGTTTTAAACTTGCAAAAACATAGAAAAACGCTGTTTCCAACTATTCAAACTGATAAATTCATGTTTCTTTCGTGTGAAACGGCGATTTATGAGAAATGACGTTAAAATTGCTGTTTTAAACTTGCAAAAACATAGAAAAACGCTGTTTTTAACTATTCAAACTGATAAATTCAGGTTTCTTACGTTCGAAACGGAGGATTTTTGTGAAATCACGATAAAACTGCTGTTTTAAACTTGCAAAAACATAGAAAAACGCTGTTTTGAACTATTCAAACTGACAAATTCATGTTTCTTTCGTGTGAAACGGCGATTTATGAGAAATGACGATAAAATTGCTGTTTTAAACTTGCAAAAACATAGAAAAACGCTGTTTTTAACTATTCAAACTGATAAATTCAGGTTTCTTTCGTTCGAAACGGTGGATTTTTGTGAAATCACAATAAAACTGCTGTTTTAAACTTGCAAAAACATAGAAAAACGCTGTTTTGAACTATTCAAACTGACAAATTCATGTTTCTTTCGTGTGAAACGGCGATTTATGAGAAATGACGATAAAATTGCTGTTTTAAACTTGCAAAAACATAGTAAAACGCTGTTTTTAACTATTCAAACTGACAAATTCAAGTTTCTTTCGTGTGAAACGGCGATTTATGAGAAATGACGATAAAATTGCTGTTTTAAACTTGCAAAAACATAGAAAAACGCTGTTTTTAACTATTCAAACTGATAAATTCAGGTTTCTTTCGTTCGAAACGGTGGATTTTTGTGAAATCACGATAAAACTGATATTTTAAACTTGCAAAAACATAGAAAAACGCTGTTTTGAACTATTCAAACTGACAAATTCATGTTTCTTTCGTGTGAAACGGTGATTTATAAGAAATGACGATAAAATTGCTGTTTTAAACTTGCAAAAACATAGAAAAACGTTGTTTTGAACTATTCAAACTGACAAATTCATGTTTCTTTCGTGTGAAACGGCGATTTATGAGAAATGATGATAAAATTGCTGTTTTAAACTTGCAAAAACATAGAAAAACGCTGTTTTTAACTATTCAAACTGATAAATTCAGGTTTCTTTCGTGCGAAACGGCGATTTATGAGAAATGACGATAAAATTGCTGTTTTAAACTTGCAAAAACATAGAAAAACGCTGTTTTTAACTATTCAAACTGATAAATTCAGGTTTCTTTCGTTCGAAACGGTGGATTTTTGTGAAATCACAATAAAACTGCTGTTTTAAACTTGCAAAAACATAGAAAAACGCTGTTTTGAACTATTCAAACTGACAAATTCATGTTTCTTTCGTGTGAAACGGCGATTTATGAGAAATGACGATAAAATTGCTGTTTTAAACTTGCAAAAACATAGTAAAACGCTGTTTTTAACTATTCAAACTGACAAATTCAAGTTTCTTTCGTGTGAAACGGCGATTTATGAGAAATGACGATAAAATTGCTGTTTTAAACTTGCAAAAACATAGAAAAACGCTGTTTTTAACTATTCAAACTGATAAATTCAGGTTTCTTTCGTTCGAAACGGTGGATTTTTGTGAAATCACGATAAAACTGCTATTTTAAACTTGCAAAAACATAGAAAAACGCTGTTTTGAACTATTCAAACTGACAAATTCATGTTTCTTTCGTGTGAAACGGTGATTTATAAGAAATGACGATAAAATTGCTGTTTTAAACTTGCAAAAACATAGAAAAACGTTGTTTTGAACTATTCAAACTGACAAATTCATGTTTCTTTCGTGTGAAACGGCGATTTATGAGAAATGATGATAAAATTGCTGTTTTAAACTTGCAAAAACATAGAAAAACGCTGTTTTTAACTATTCAAACTGATAAATTCAGGTTTCTTTCGTGCGAAACGGCGATTTATGAGAAATGACGATAAAATTGCTGTTTTAAACTTGCAAAAACATAGAAAAACGCTGTTTTTAACTATTCAAACTGATAAATTCAGGTTTCTTTCGTTCAAAACGGTGGATTTTTGTGAAATCACGATAAAACTGCTGTTTTAAACTTGCAAAAACATAGAAAAACGCTGTTTTGAACTATTCAAACTGACAAATTCATGTTTCTTTCGTGTGAAACGGTGATTTATGAGAAATGACGATAAAATTGCTGTTTTAAACTTGCAAAAACATAGAAAAACGTTGTTTTAAACTTGCAAAAACATAGAAAAACGCTGTTTTTAACTATTCAAACTGATAAATTCAGGTTCCTTTCGTGCGAAACGGCGATTTATGAGAAATGACGATAAAATTGCTGTTTTAAACTTGCAAAAACATAGAAAAACGCTGTTTTTAACTATTCAAACTGACAAATTCATGTTTCTTTCGTGTGAAACGGCGATTTATGAGAAATGACGATAAAATTGCTGTTTTAAACTTGCAAAAACATAGAAAAACGCTGTTTTTAACTATTCAAACTGATAAATTCAGGTTTCTTTCGTTCGAAACGGTGGATTTTTGTGAAATCACGTTAAAACTGCTGTTTTAAACTTGCAAAAACATAGAAAAACGCTGTTTCCAACTATTTCAAACTGATAAATTCATGTTTCTTTCGTGTGAAACGGCGATTTATGAGAAATGACGATAAAATTGCTGTTTTAAACTTGCAAAAACATAGAAAAAACGCTGTTTTTAAACTATTCAAACTGATAAATTCAGGTTTCTTTCGTTCGAAACGGTGGATTTTTGTGAAATCACGATAAAACTGCTGTTTTAAACTTGCAAAAACATAGAAAAAACGCTGTTTTGAACTATTCAAACTGACAAATTCATGTTTCTTTCGTGTGAAACTGCGATTTATGAGAAATGACGATAAAATTGCTGTTTTAAACTTGCAAAAACATAGAAAAACGCTGTTTTTAACTATTCAAACTGATAAATTCAAGTTTCTTTCGTTAGAAACGGTGGATTTTTGTGAAATCACAATAAAACTGCTGTTTTAAACTTGCAAAAACTTAGAAAAACGCTGTTTTGAACTATTCACACTGACAAATTCATGTTTCTTTCGTGTGAAACGGCGATTTATGAGAAATGACGATAAAATTGCTGTTTTAAACTTGCAAAAACATAGTAAAACGCTGTTTTGAAACTATTCAAACTGACAAATTCATGTTTCTTTCGTGTGAAACGGCGATTTATGAGAAATGACGATAAAATTGCTGTTTTAAACTTGCAAAAACATAGAAAAACGCTGTTTTTAGCTATTCAAACTGATAAATTCAGGTTTCTTTCGTTCGAAACGGTGGATTTTTGTGAAATCACGATAAAACTGCTGTTTTAAACTTGCAAAAACATAGAATAACGCTGTTTTGAACTATTCAAACTGACAAATTCATGTTTCTTTCGTGTGAAACGGCGATTTATGAGAAATGACGATAAAATTGCTGTTTTAAACTTACAAAAACATAGAAAAACGCTGTGTTCAACTATTAAAACTGATAAATTCATGTTTCTTTCGTGTGAAACGGCGATTTATGAGAAATGACGATAAAATTGCTGTTTTAAACTTGCAAAAACATAGAAAAACGCGGTTTCGAACTATTCAAACTGACAAATTCATGTTTCTTTCGTGTGAAACAGCGATTTATGAGAAATGACGATAAAATTGCTGTTTTAAACTTGCAAAAACATAAAAAAACGCTGTTTTTAACTATTCAAACTGATAAATTCAGGTTTCTTTCGTTCGAAACGGTGGAATTTTGTGAAATCACGATAAAACTGCTGTTTTAAACTTGCAAAAACATAGAAAAACGCTGTTTCCAACTATTCAAACTGATAAATTCATGTTTTTTTCGTGTGAAACGGCGATTTATGAGAAATGACGTTAAAATTGCTGTTTTAAACTTGCAAAAACATAGAAAAACGCTGTTTTTAACTATTCAAACTGATAAATTCAGGTTTCTTACGTTCGAAACGGAGGATTTTTGTGAAATCACGATAAAACTGCTGTTTTAAACTTGCAAAAACATAGAAAAACGCTGTTTTGAACTATTCAAACTGACAAATTCATGTTTCTTTCGTGTGAAACGGCGATTTATGAGAAATGACGATAAAATTGCTGTTTTAAACTTGCAAAAACATAGAAAAACGCTGTTTTTAACTATTCAAACTGATAAATTCAGGTTTCTTTCGTTCGAAACGGTGGATTTTTGTGAAATCACAATAAAACTGCTGTTTTAAACTTGCAAAAACATAGAAAAACGCTGTTTTGAACTATTCAAACTGACAAATTCATGTTTCTTTCGTGTGAAACGGCGATTTATGAGAAATGACGATAAAATTGCTGTTTTAAACTTGCAAAAACATCGTAAAACGCTGTTTTTAACTATTCAAACTGACAAATTCAAGTTTCTTTCGTGTGAAACGGCGATTTATGAGAAATGACGATAAAATTGCTGTTTTAAACTTGCAAAAACATAGAAAAACGCTGTTTTTAACTATTCAAACTGATAAATTCAGGTTTCTTTCGTTCGAAACGGTGGATTTTTGTGAAATCACGATAAAACTGCTATTTTAAACTTGCAAAAACATAGAAAAACGCTGTTTTGAACTATTCAAACTGACAAATTCATGTTTCTTTCGTGTGAAACGGTGATTTATAAGAAATGACGATAAAATTGCTGTTTTAAACTTGCAAAAACATAGAAAAACGTTGTTTTGAACTATTCAAACTGACAAATTCATGTTTCTTTCGTGTGAAACGGCGATTTATGAGAATTGATGATAAAATTGCTGTTTTAAACTTGCAAAAACATAGAAAAACGCTGTTTTTAACTATTCAAACTGATAAATTCAGGTTTCTTTCGTGCGAAACGGCGATTTATGAGAAATGACGATAAAATTGCTGTTTTAAACTTGCAAAAACATAGAAAAACGCTGTTTTTAACTATTCAAACTGATAAATTCAGGTTTCTTTCGTTCAAAACGGTGGATTTTTGTGAAATCACGATAAAACTGCTGTTTTAAACTTGCAAAAACATAGAAAAACGCTGTTTTGAACTATTCAAACTGACAAATTCATGTTTCTTTCGTGTGAAACGGTGATTTATGAGAAATGACGATAAAATTGCTGTTTTAAACTTGCAAAAACATAGAAAAACGTTGTTTTAAACTTGCAAAAACATAGAAAAACGCTGTTTTTAACTATTCAAACTGATAAATTCAGGTTCCTTTCGTGCGAAACGGCGATTTATGAGAAATGACGATAAAATTGCTGTTTTAAACTTGCAAAAACATAGAAAAACGCTGTTTTTAACTATTCAAACTGACAAATTCATGTTTCTTTCGTGTGAAACGGCGATTTATGAGAAATGACGATAAAATTGCTGTTTTAAACTTACAAAAACATAGAAAAACGCTGTTTTCAACTATTCAAACTGATAAATTCATGTTTCTTTCATGTGAAACGGCGATTTATGAGAAATGACGATAAAATTGCGGTTTTAAACATGCAAAAACATAGAAAAACGCTGTTTTGAACTATTCAAACTGACAAATTCATGTTTCTTTCGTGTGAAACGGCGATTTATGAGAAATGACGATAAAATTGCTGTTTTAAACTTGCAAAAACATAAAAAAACGCTGTTTTTAACTATTCAAACTGATAAATTCAGGTTTCTTTCGTTCGAAACGGTGGATTTTTGTGAAATCACGATAAAACTGCTGTTTTAAACTTGCAAAAACATAGAAAAACGCTGTTTTGAACTATTCAAACTGACAAATTCATGTTTCTTTCGTGTGAAACGGCGATTTATGAGAAATGACGATAAAATTGCTGTTTTAAACTTGCAAAAACATAGTAAAACGCTGTTTTGAACTATTCAAACTGACAAATTCATGTTTCTTTCGTGTGAAACGGCGATTTATGAGAAATGACGATAAAATTGCTGTTTTAAACTTGCAAAAACATATAAAAACGCTGTTTTGAACTATTCAAACTGACAAATTCATGTTTCTTTCGTGTGAAACGGCGATTTATGAGAAATGACGATAAAATTGCTGTTTTAAACTTACAAAAACATAGAAAAACGCTGTTTTCAACTATTCAAACTGATAAATTCATGTTTCTTTCGTGTGAAACGGCGATTTATGAGAAATGACGATAAAATTGCTGTTTTAAACTTGCAAAAACATATAAAAACGCTGTTTCGAACTATTCAAACTGACAAATTCATGTTTCTTTCGTGTGAAACGGCGATTTATGAGAAATGACGATAAAATTGCTGTTTTAAACTTGCAAAAACATAGTAAAACGCTGTTTTGAACTATTCAAACTGACAAATTCATGTTTCTTTCGTGTGAAACGGCGATTTATGAGAAATGACGATAAAATTGCTGTTTTAAACTTGCAAAAACATAGAAAAACGCTGTTTTTAACTATTCAAACTGATAAATTCAGGTTTCTTTCGTTCGAAACGGTGGATTTTTGTGAAATCACGATAAAACTGCTGTTTTAAACTTGCAAAAACATAGAATAACGCTGTTTTGAACTAATCAAACTGACAAATTCATGTTTCTTTCGTGTGAAACGGCGATTTATGAGAAATGACGATAAAATTGCTGTTTTAAACTTGCAAAAACACAAAAAAACGTTGTTTTAAACTTGCAAAAACATAGAAAAACGCTGTTTTTAACTATTCAAACTGATAAATTCAGGTTCCTTTCGTGCGAAACGGCGATTTATGAGAAATGACGATAAAATTGCTGTTTTAAACTTGCAAAAACATAGAAAAACGCTGCTTTTAACTATTCAAACTGACAAATTCATGTTTCTTTCGTGTGAAACGGCGATTTATGAGAAATGACGATAAAATTGCTGTTTTAAACTTACAAAAACATAGAAAAACGCTGTTTTCAACTATTCAAACTGATAAATTCATGTTTCTTTCGTGTGAAACGGCGATTTATGAGAAATGACGATAAAATTGCGGTTTTTAACATGCAAAAACATAGAAAAACGCTGTTTTGAACTATTCAAACTGACAAATTCATGTTTCTTTCGTGTGAAACGGCGATTTATGAGAAATGACGATAAAATTGCTGTTTTAAACTTGCAAAAACATAAAAAAACGCTGTTTTTAACTATTCAAACTGATAAATTCAGGTTTCTTTCGTTCGAAACGGTGGATTTTTGTGAAATCACGTTAAAACTGCTGTTTTAAACTTGCAAAAACATAGAAAAACGCTGTTTCCAACTATTCAAACTGATAAATTCATGTTTCTTTCGTGTGAAACGGCGATTTATGAGAAATGACGATAAAATTGCTGTTTTAAACTTGCAAAAACACAAAAAAACGCTGTTTTTAACTATTCAAACTGATAAATTCAGGTTTCTTTCGTTCGAAACGGTGGAATTTTGTGAAATCACGATAAAACTGCTGTTTTAAACTTGCAAAAACATAGAAAAACGCTGTTTCCAACTATTCAAACTGATAAATTCATGTTCCTTTCGTGTGAAACGGCGATTTATGAGAAATGACGTTAAAATTGCTGTTTTAAACTTGCAAAAACATAGAAAAACGCTGTTTTTAACTATTCAAACTGATAAATTCAGGTTTCTTTCGTTCGAAACGGTGGATTTTTGTGAAATCACGATAAAACTGCTGTTTTAAACTTGCAAAAACATAGAAAAACGCTGTTTTGAACTATTCAAACTGACAAATTCATGTTTCTTTCGTGTGAAACGGCGATTTATGAGAAATGACGTTAAAATTGCTGTTTTAAACTTGCAAAAACATAGAAAAACGCTGTTTTAAACTATTCAAACTGATAAATTCAGGTTTCTTTCGTTCGAAACGGTGGATTTTTGTGAAATCACGATAAAACTGCTGTTTTAAACTTGCAAAAACATAGAAAAACGCTGTTTTGAACTATTCAAACTGACAAATTCATGTTTCTTTCGTGTGAAACGGTGATTTATAAGAAATGACGATAAAATTGCTGTTTTAAACTTGCAAAAACATAGAAAAACGTTGTTTTGAACTATTCAAACTGACAAATTCATGTTTCTTTCGTGTGAAACGGCGATTTATGAGAAATGATGATAAAATTGCTGTTTTAAACTTGCAAAAACATAGAAAAACGCTGTTTTTAACTATTCAAACTGATAAATTCAGGTTTCTTTCGTGCGAAACGGCGATTTATGAGAAATGACGATAAAATTGCTGTTTTAAACTTGCAAAAACATAGAAAAACGCTGTTTTTAACTATTCAAACTGATAAATTCAGGTTTCTTTCGTTCAAAACGGTGGATTTTTGTGAAATCACGATAAAACTGCTGTTTTAAACTTGCAAAAACATAGAAAAACGCTGTTTTGAACTATTCAAACTGACAAATTCATGTTTCTTTCGTGTGAAACGGTGATTTATGAGAAATGACGATAAAATTGCTGTTTTAAACTTGCAAAAACATAGAAAAACGTTGTTTTAAACTTGCAAAAACATAGAAAAACGCTGTTTTTAACTATTCAAACTGATAAATTCAGGTTCCTTTCGTGCGAAACGGCGATTTATGAGAAATGACGATAAAATTGCTGTTTTAAACTTGCAAAAACATAGAAAAACGCTGTTTTTAACTATTCAAACTGACAAATTCATGTTTCTTTCGTGTGAAACGGCGATTTATGAGAAATGACGATAAAATTGCTGTTTTAAACTTACAAAAACATAGAAAAACGCTGTTTTCAACTATTCAAACTGATAAATTCATGTTTCTTTCGTGTGAAACGGCGATTTATGAGAAATGACGATAAAATTGCGGTTTTAAACATGCAAAAACATAGAAAAACGCTGTTTTGAACTATTCAAACTGACAAATTCATGTTTCTTTCGTGTGAAACGGCGATTTATGAGAAATGACGATAAAATTGCTGTTTTAAACTTGCAAAAACATAAAAAAACGCTGTTTTTAACTATTCAAACTGATAAATTCAGGTTTCTTTCGTTCGAAACGGTGGATTTTTGTGAAATCACGTTAAAACTGCTGTTTTAAACTTGCAAAAACATAGAAAAACGCTGTTTCCAACTATTCAAACTGATAAATTCATGTTTCTTTCGTGTGAAACGGCGATTTATGAGAAATGACGATAAAATTGCTGTTTTAAACTTGAAAAAACATAGAAAAACGCTGTTTTTAACTATTCAAACTGATAAATTCAGGTTTCTTTCGTTCGAAACGGTGGATTTTTGTGAAATCACGATAAAACTGCTGTTTTAAACTTGCAAAAACATAGAAAAACGCTGTTTTGAACTATTCAAACTGACAAATTCATGTTTCTTTCGTGTGAAACGGCGATTTATGAGAAATGACGATAAAATTGCTGTTTTAAACTTGCAAAAACATAGTAAAACGCTGTTTTGAACTATTCAAACTGACAAATTCATGTTTCTTTCGTGTGAAACGGCGATTTATGAGAAATGACGATAAAATTGCTGTTTTAAACTTGCAAAAACATAGAAAAACGCTGTTTTTAACTATTCAAACTGATAAATTCAGGTTTCTTTCGTTCGAAACGGTGGATTTTTGTGAAATCACGATAAAACTGCTGTTTTAAACTTGCAAAAACATAGAAAAACGCTGTTTTGAACTATTCAAACTGACAAATTCATGTTTCTTTCGTGTGAAACGGCGATTTATGAGAAATGACGATAAAATTGCTGTTTTAAACTTACAAAAACATAGAAAAACGCTGTTTTCAACTATTCAAACTGATAAATTCATGTTTCTTTCGTGTGAAACGGCGATTTATGAGAAATGACGATAAAATTGCTGTTTTAAACTTGCAAAAACATATAAAAACGCTGTTTCGAACTATTCAAACTGACAAATTCATGTTTCTTTCGTGTGAAACGGCGATTTATGAGAAATGACGATAAAATTGCTGTTTTAAACTTGCAAAAACACAAAAAAAACGCTGTTTTTAACTATTCAAACTGATAAATTCAGGTTTCTTTCGTTCGAAACGGTGGAATTTTGTGAAATCACGATAAAACTGCTGTTTTAAACTTGCAAAAACATAGAAAAACGCTGTTTTGAACTATTCAAACTGACAAATTCATGTTTCTTTCGTGTGAAACGGCGATTTATGAGAAATGACGATAAAATTGCTGTTTTAAACTTGCAAAAACACAAAAAAACGCTGTTTTTAACTATTCAAACTGATAAATTCAGGTTTCTTTCGTTCGAAACGGTGGAATTTTGTGAAATCACGATAAAACTGCTGTTTTAAACTTGCAAAAACATAGAAAAACGCTGTTTCCAACTATTCAAACTGATAAATTCATGTTTCTTTCGTGTGAAACGGCGATTTATGAGAAATGACGATAAAATTGCTGTTTTAAACTTGCAAAAACATAGAAAAACGCGGTTTCGAACTATTCAAACTGACAAATTCATGTTTCTTTCGTGTGAAACAGCGATTTATGAGAAATGACGATAAAATTGCTGTTTTAAACTTGCAAAAACATAAAAAAAACGCTGTTTTTAACTATTCAAACTGATAAATTCAGGTTTCTTTCGTTCGAAACGGTGGAATTTTGTGAAATCACGATAAAACTGCTGTTTTAAACTTGCAAAAACATAGAAAAACGCTGTTTCCAACTATTCAAACTGATAAATTCATGTTTCTTTCGTGTGAAACGGCGATTTATGAGAAATGACGTTAAAATTGCTGTTTAAAACTTGCAAAAACATAGAAAAACGCTGTTTTTAACTATTCAAACTGATAAATTCAGGTTTCTTACGTTCGAAACGGAGGATTTTTGTGAAATCACGATAAAACTGCTGTTTTAAACTTGCAAAAACATAGAAAAACGCTGTTTTGAACTATTCAAACTGACAAATTCATGTTTCTTTCGTGTGAAACGGCGATTTATGAGAAATGACGATAAAATTGCTGTTTTAAACTTGCAAAAACATAGAAAAACGCTGTTTTTAACTATTCAAACTGATAAATTCAGGTTTCTTTCGTTCGAAACGGTGGATTTTTGTAAAATCACAATAAAACTGCTGTTTTAAACTTGCAAAAACATAGAAAAACGCTGTTTTGAACTATTCAAACTGACAAATTCATGTTTCTTTCGTGTGAAACGGCGATTTATGAGAAATGACGATAAAATTGCTGTTTTAAACTTGCAAAAACATAGTAAAACGCTGTTTTTAACTATTCAAACTGACAAATTCATGTTTCTTTCGTGTGAAACGGCGATTTATGAGAAATGACGATAAAATTGCTGTTTTAAACTTGCAAAAACATAGAAAAACGCTGTTTTTAACTATTCAAACTGATAAATTCAGGTTTCTTTCGTTCGAAACGGTGGATTTTTGTGAAATCACGATAAAACTGCTGTTTTAAACTTGCAAAAACATAGAAAAACGCTGTTTTGAACTATTCAAACTGACAAATTCATGTTTCTTTCGTGTGAAACGGCGATTTATGAGAAATGACGATAAAATTGCTGTTTTAAACTTACAAAAACATAGAAAAACGCTGTTTTCAACTATTCAAACTGATAAATTCATGTTTCTTTCGTGTGAAACGGCGATTTATGAGAAATGACGATAAAATTGCTGTTTTAAACTTGCAAAAACATAGAAAAACGCGGTTTCGAACTATTCAAACTGACAAATTCATGTTTCTTTCGTGTGAAACGGCGATTTATGAGAAATGACGATAAAATTGCTGTTTTAAACTTGCAAAAACATAAAAAAACGCTGTTTTTAACTATTCAAACTGATAAATTCAGGTTTCTTTCGTTCAAAACGGTGGATTTTCGTGAAATCACGATAAAACTGCTGTTTTAAACTTGCAAAAACATAGAAAAACGCTGTTTCCAACTATTAAAACTGATAAATTCATGTTTCTTTCGTGTGAAACGGCGATTTATGAGAAATGACGTTAAAATTGCTGTTTTAAACTTGCAAAAACATAGAAAAACGCTGTTTTTAACTATTCAAACTGATAAATTCAGGTTTCTTTCGTTCGAAACGGTGGATTTTTGTGAAATCACGATAAAACTGCTGTTTTAAACTTGCAAAAACATAGAAAAACGCTGTTTTGAACTATTCAAACTGACAAATTCATGTTTCTTTCGTGTGAAACGGCGATTTATGAGAAATGACGTTAAAATTGCTGTTTTAAACTTGCAAAAACATAGAAAAACGCTGTTTTTAACTATTCAAACTGATAAATTCAGGTTTCTTTCGTTCAAAACGGTGGATTTTTGTGAAATCACGATAAAACTGCTGTTTTAAACTTGCAAAAACATAGAAAAACGCTGTTTTGAACTATTCAAACTGACAAATTCATGTTTCTTTCGTGTGAAACGGTGATTTATGAGAAATGACGATAAAATTGCTGTTTTAAACTTGCAAAAACATAGAAAAACGTTGTTTTAAACTTGCAAAAACATAGAAAAACGCTGTTTTTAACTATTCAAACTGATAAATTCAGGTTCCTTTCGTGCGAAACGGCGATTTATGAGAAATGACGATAAAATTGCTGTTTTAAACTTGCAAAAACATAGAAAAACGCTGTTTTTAACTATTCAAACTGACAAATTCATGTTTCTTTCGTGTGAAACGGCGATTTATGAGAAATGACGATAAAATTGCTGTTTTAAACTTACAAAAACATAGAAAAACGCTGTTTTCAACTATTCAAACTGATAAATTCATGTTTCTTTCGTGTGAAACGGCGATTTATGAGAAATGACGATAAAATTGCGGTTTTAAACATGCAAAAACATAGAAAAACGCTGTTTTGAACTATTCAAACTGACAAATTCATGTTTCTTTCGTGTGAAACGGCGATTTATGAGAAATGACGATAAAATTGCTGTTTTAAACTTGCAAAAACATAAAAAAAACGCTGTTTTTAACTATTCAAACTGATAAATTCAGGTTTCTTTCGTTCGAAACGGTGGATTTTTGTGAAATCACGTTAAAACTGCTGTTTTAAACTTGCAAAAACATAGAAAAACGCTGTTTCCAACTATTCAAACTCATAAATTCATGTTTCTTTCGTGTGAAACGGCGATTTATGAGAAATGACGATAAAATTGCTGTTTTAAACTTGCAAAAACATAGAAAAACGCTGTTTTTAACTATTCAAACTGATAAATTCAGGTTTCTTTCGTTCGAAACAGTGGATTTTTGTGAAATCACGATAAAACTGCTGTTTTAAACTTGCAAAAACATAGAAAAACGCTGTTTTGAACTATTAAAAATGACAAATTCATGTTTCTTTCGTGTGAAACGGCGATTTATGAGAAATGACGATAAAATTGCTGTTTTAAACTTGCAAAAACATAGTAAAACGCTGTTTTGAACTATTCAAACTGACAAATTCATGATTCTTTCGTGTGAAACGGCGATTTATGAGAAATGACGATAAAATTTCTGTTTCAAACTTGCAAAAACATAGAAAACGCTGTTTCGAACTATTCACACTGACAAATTCATGTTTCTTTCGTGTGAAACGGCGATTTATGAGAAATGACGATAAAATTGCTGTTTTAAACTTGCAAAAACATAAAAAAACGCTGTTTTTAACTATTCAAACTGATAAATTCAGGTTTCTTTCGTTCGAAACGGTGGATTTTTGTGAAATCACGATAAAACTGCTGTTTTAAACTTGCAAAAACATAGAAAAACGCTGTTTCCAAATATTCAAACTGATAAATTCATGTTTCTTTCGTGTGAAACGGCGATTTATGAGAAATGACGTTAAAATTGCTGTTTTAAACTTGCAAAAAAATAGAAAAACGCTGTTTTTAACTATTCAAACTGATAAATTCAGGTTTCTTTCGTTCGAAACGGTGGATTTTTGTGAAATCACGATTAAACTGCTGTTTTAAACTTGCAAAAACATAGAAAAACGCTGTTTCCAACTATTCAAACTGATAAATTCATGTTTCTTTCGTGTGAAACGGCGATTTATGAGAAATGACGTTAAAATTGCTGTTTTAAACTTGCAAAAACATAGAAAAACGCTGTTTTTAACTATTCAAACTGATAAATTCAGGTTTCTTTCGTTCGAAACGGTGGATTTTTGTGAAATCACGATAAAACTGCTGTTTTAAACTTGCAAAAACATAGAAAAACGCTGTTTTGAACTATTCAAACTGACAAATTCATGTTTCTTTCGTGTGAAACGGTGATTTATGAGAAATGACGATAAAATTGCTGTTTTAAACTTGCAAAAACATAGAAAAACGTTGTTTTGAACTATTCAAACTGACAAATTCATGTTTCTTTCGTGTGAAACGGCGATTTATGAGAAATGACGATAAAATTGCTGTTTTAAACTTGCAAAAACATAGAAAAACGCTGTTTTTAACTATTCAAACTGATAAATTCAGGTTTCTTTCGTGCGAAACGGCAATTTATGAGAAATGACGATAAAATTGCTGTTTTAAACTTGCAAAAACATAGAAAAACGCTGTTTTTAACTATTCAAACTGATAAATTCAGGTTTCTTTCATTCAAAACGGTGGATTTTTGTGACATCAAGATAAAACTGCTGTTTTAAACTTGCAAAAACATAGAAAAACGCTGTTTTGAACTATTCAAACTGACAAATTCATGTTTCTTTCGTGTGAAACGGTAATTTATGAGAAATGACGATAAAATTGCTGTTTTAAACTTGCAAAAACATAGAAAAACGCTGTTTTAAACTTGCAAAAACATAGAAAAACGCTGTTTTTAACTATTCAAACTGACAAATTCATGTTTCTTTCGTGTGAAACGGCGATTTATGAGAAATGACGATAAAATTGCTGTTTTAAACTTGCAAAAACATAGAAAAACGCTGTTTTTAACTATTCAAACTGATAAATTCAGGTTTCTTTCGTGCGAAACGGCAATTTATGAGAAATGACGATAAAATTGCTGTTTTAAACTTGCAAAAACATAGAAAACCGCTGTTTTTAACTATTCAAACTGATAAATTCAGGATTCTTTCATTCAAAACGGTGGATTTTTGTGACATCACGATAAAACTGCTGTTTTAAACTTGCAAAAACATAGAAAAACGCTGTTTTGAACTATTCAAACTGACAAATTCATGTTTCTTTCGTGTGAAACGGTGATTTATGAGAAATGACGATAAAATTGCTGTTTTAAACTTGCAAAAACATAGAAAAACGCTGTTTTAAACTTGCAAAAACATAGAAAAACGCTGTTTTTAACTATTCAAACTGATAAATTCAGGTTCCTTTCGTGCGAAACGGCGATTTATGAGAAATGACGATAAAATTGCTGTTTTAAACTTGCAAAAACATAGAAAAACGCTGTTTTCAACTATTCAAACTGACAAATTCATGTTACTTTCGTGTGAAACGGCGATTTATGAGAAATGACGATAAAATTGCTGTTTTAAACTTACAAAAACATAGAAAAACGCTGTTTTCAACTATTCAAACTGATAAATTCATGTTTCTTTCGTGTGAAACGGCGATTTATGAGAAATGACGATAAAATTGCTGTTTTAAACTTGCAAAAACATAGAAAAACGCTGTTTTGAACTATTCAAACTGACAAATTCATGTTTCTTTCGTGTGAAACGGCGATTTATGAGAAATGACGATAAAATTGCTGTTTTAAACTTGCAAAACATAAAAAAACGCTGTTTTTAACTATTCAAACTGATAAATTCATGTTTCTTTCGTGTGAAACGGCGATTTATGAGAAATGACGATAAAATTGCTGTTTTAAACTTGCAAAAACATAGAAAAACGCTGTTTTTAACTATTCAAACTGATAAATTCAGGTTTCTTTCGTGCGAAACGGCGATTTATGAGAAATGACGATAAATATGCTGTTTTAAACTTGCAAAAACATAGAAAATCGCTGTTTTTAACTATTCAAACTGATAAATTCAGGTTTCTTTCGTTCTAAACGGTGGATTTTTGTGAAATCACAATAAAACTGCTGTTTTAAACTTGCAAAAACATAGAAAAACGCTGTTTTGAACTATTCAAACTGACAAATTCATGTTTCTTTCGTGTGAAACAGCGATTTATGAGAAATGACGATAAAATTGCTGTTTAAACTTGCAAAAACATAGTAAAACGCTGTTTTGAACTATTCAAACTGACAAATTTATGTTTCTTTCGTGTGAAACGGCGATTTATGAGAAATGACGATAAAATTGCTGTTTTAAACTTGCAAAAACATAGAAAAACGCTGTTTTTAAATATTCAAACTGACAAATTCATGTTTCTTTCGTGTGAAACGGCGATTTATGAGAAATGACTATAAAATTGCTGTTTTAAACTTGCAAAAACATAGTAAAACGCTGTTTTGAACTATTCAAACTGACAAATTCATGTTTCTGTCGTGTGAAACGGCGATTTATGAGAAATGACGATAAAATTGCTGTTTTAAACTTGCAAAAACATAGAAAAACGCTGTTTTTAACTATTCAAACTGATAAATTCAGGTTTCTTTCGTTCGAAACGGTGGATTTTTGTGAAATCACGATAAAACTGCTGTTTTAAACTTGCAAAAACATAGAAAAACGCTGTTTTTAACTATTCAAACTGACAAATTCATGTTTCTTTCGTGTGAAACGGCGATTTATGAGAAATGACGATAAAATTGCTGTTTTAAACTTGCAAAAACATAGAAAAACGCTGTTTTGAACTATTCAAACTGACAAATTCATGTTTCTTTCATGTGTAACGGCGATTTATGAGAAATGACGATAAAATTGCTGTTTTAAACTTGCAAAAACATAGAAAAACGCTGTTTTCAACTATTCAAACTGATAAATTCATGTTTCTTTCGTGTAAAACGGCGATTTATGAGAAATGACGATAAAATTGCTGTTTTAAACTTGCAAAAACATAGAAAAACGCTGTTTTCAACTATTCAAACTGATAAATTCATGTTTCTTTCGTGTGAAACGGCGATTTATGAGAAATGACGATAAAATTGCTGTTTTAAACTTGCAAAAACATAGTAAAACGCTGTTTTGAACTATTTAAACTGACAAATTCATGTTTCTTTCGTGTGAAACGGCGATTTATGAGAACTGACGATAAAATTGCTGTTTTAAACTTGCAAAAACATAGAAAAACGCTGTTTTTAAATATTCAAACTGATAAATTCAGGTTTCTTTCGTTCGAAACGGTGGATTTTTGTGAAATCACGATAAAACTGCTGTTTTAAACTTGCAAAAACATAGAAAAACGCTGTTTTGAACTATTAAAAATGACAAATTCATGTTTCTTTCGTATGAAACGGCGATTTATGAGAAATGACGATAAAATTGCTGTTTTAAACTTGCAAAAACATAGTAAAACGCTGTTTAGAACTATTCAAACTGACAAATTAATGTTTCTTTCGTGTGAAACGGCGATTTATGAGAAATGACGATAAAATTTCTGTTTTAAACTTGCAAAAACATAGAAAAACGCTGTTTCGAACTATTCAAACTGACAAATTCATGTTTCTTTCGTGTGAAACGGCGATTTATGAGAAATGACGATAAAATTGCTGTTTTAAACTTGCAAAAACATAAAAAAACGCTGTTTTTAACTATTCAAACTAATAAATTCAGGTTTCTTTCGTTCGAAACGGTGGATTTTTGTGAAATCACGATAAAACTGCTGTTTTAAACTTGCAAAAACATAGAAAAACGCTGTTTCCAACTATTCAAACTGATAAATTCATGTTTCTTTCGTGTGAAACGGCGATTTATGAGAAATGACGTTAAAATTGCTGTTTTAAACTTGCAAAAACATAGAAAAACGCTGTTTTTAACTATTCAAACTGATAAATTCAGGTTTCTTTCGTTCGAAACGGTGGATTTTTGTGAAATCACGATAAAACTGCTGTTTTAAACTTGCAAAAACATAGAAAAACGCTGTTTTGAACTATTCAAACTGACAAATTCATGTTTCTTTCGTGTGAAACGGTGATTTATGAGAAATGACGATAAAATTGCTGTTTTAAACTTGCAAAAACATAGAAAAACGTTGTTTTGAACTATTCAAACTGACAAATTCATGTTTCTTTCGTGTGAAACGGCGATTTATGAGAAATGACGATAAAATTGCTGTTTTAAACTTGCAAAAACATAGAAAAACGCTGTTTTTAACTATTCAAACTGATAAATTCAGGTTTCTTTCGTGCGAAACGGCAATTTATGAGAAATGACGATAAAATTGCTGTTTTAAACTTGCAAAAACATAGAAAAACGCTGTTTTTAACTATTCAAACTGATAAATTCAGGTTTCTTTCATTCAAAACGGTGGATTTTTGTGACATCAAGATAAAACTGCTGTTTTAAACTTGCAAAAACATAGAAAAACGCTGTTTTGAACTATTCAAACTGACAAATTCATGTTTCTTTCGTGTGAAACGGTAATTTATGAGAAATGACGATAAAATTGCTGTTTTAAACTTGCAAAAACATAGAAAAACGCTGTTTTAAACTTGCAAAAACATAGAAAAACGCTGTTTTTAACTATTCAAACTGACAAATTCATGTTTCTTTCGTGTGAAACGGCGATTTATGAGAAATGACGATAAAATTGCTGTTTTAAACTTGCAAAAACATAGAAAAACGCTGTTTTTAACTATTCAAACTGATAAATTCAGGTTTCTTTCGTGCGAAACGGCAATTTATGAGAAATGACGATAAAATTGCTGTTTTAAACTTGCAAAAACATAGAAAACCGCTGTTTTTAACTATTCAAACTGATAAATTCAGGATTCTTTCATTCAAAACGGTGGATTTTTGTGACATCACGATAAAACTGCTGTTTTAAACTTGCAAAAACATAGAAAAACGCTGTTTTGAACTATTCAAACTGACAAATTCATGTTTCTTTCGTGTGAAACGGTGATTTATGAGAAATGACGATAAAATTGCTGTTTTAAACTTGCAAAAACATAGAAAAACGCTGTTTTAAACTTGCAAAAACATAGAAAAACGCTGTTTTTAACTATTCAAACTGATAAATTCAGGTTCCTTTCGTGCGAAACGGCGATTTATGAGAAATGACGATAAAATTGCTGTTTTAAACTTGCAAAAACATAGAAAAACGCTGTTTTCAACTATTCAAACTGACAAATTCATGTTACTTTCGTGTGAAACGGCGATTTATGAGAAATGACGATAAAATTGCTGTTTTAAACTTACAAAAACATAGAAAAACGCTGTTTTCAACTATTCAAACTGATAAATTCATGTTTCTTTCGTGTGAAACGGCGATTTATGAGAAATGACGATAAAATTGCTGTTTTAAACTTGCAAAAACATAGAAAAACGCTGTTTTGAACTATTCAAACTGACAAATTCATGTTTCTTTCGTGTGAAACGGCGATTTATGAGAAATGACGATAAAATTGCTGTTTTAAACTTGCAAAACATAAAAAAACGCTGTTTTTAACTATTCAAACTGATAAATTCATGTTTCTTTCGTGTGAAACGGCGATTTATGAGAAATGACGATAAAATTGCTGTTTTAAACTTGCAAAAACATAGAAAAACGCTGTTTTTAACTATTCAAACTGATAAATTCAGGTTTCTTTCGTGCGAAACGGCGATTTATGAGAAATGACGATAAATATGCTGTTTTAAACTTGCAAAAACATAGAAAATCGCTGTTTTTAACTATTCAAACTGATAAATTCAGGTTTCTTTCGTTCTAAACGGTGGATTTTTGTGAAATCACAATAAAACTGCTGTTTTAAACTTGCAAAAACATAGAAAAACGCTGTTTTGAACTATTCAAACTGACAAATTCATGTTTCTTTCGTGTGAAACAGCGATTTATGAGAAATGACGATAAAATTGCTGTTTAAACTTGCAAAAACATAGTAAAACGCTGTTTTGAACTATTCAAACTGACAAATTTATGTTTCTTTCGTGTGAAACGGCGATTTATGAGAAATGACGATAAAATTGCTGTTTTAAACTTGCAAAAACATAGAAAAACGCTGTTTTTAAATATTCAAACTGACAAATTCATGTTTCTTTCGTGTGAAACGGCGATTTATGAGAAATGACTATAAAATTGCTGTTTTAAACTTGCAAAAACATAGTAAAACGCTGTTTTGAACTATTCAAACTGACAAATTCATGTTTCTGTCGTGTGAAACGGCGATTTATGAGAAATGACGATAAAATTGCTGTTTTAAACTTGCAAAAACATAGAAAAACGCTGTTTTTAACTATTCAAACTGATAAATTCAGGTTTCTTTCGTTCGAAACGGTGGATTTTTGTGAAATCACGATAAAACTGCTGTTTTAAACTTGCAAAAACATAGAAAAACGCTGTTTTTAACTATTCAAACTGACAAATTCATGTTTCTTTCGTGTGAAACGGCGATTTATGAGAAATGACGATAAAATTGCTGTTTTAAACTTGCAAAAACATAGAAAAACGCTGTTTTGAACTATTCAAACTGATAAATTCATGTTTCTTTCGTGTGAAACGGCGATTTATGAGAAATGACGATAAAATTGCTGTTTTAAACTAGCAAAAACATAGTAAAACGCTGTTTTGAACTATTCAAACTGACAAATTCATATTTCTTTCGTGTGAAACGGCGATTTATGAGAAATGACGATAAAATTGCTGTTTTAAACTTGCAAAAACATAGAAAAACGCTGTTTTTAAATATTCAAACTGATAAATTCAGGTTTCTTTCGTTCGATACGGTGGATTTTTGTGAAATCACGATAAAACTGCTGTTTTAAACTTGGAAAAACATAGAAAAACGCTGTTTTGAACTATTAAAAATGACAAATTCATGTTTCTTTCGTGTGAAACGGCGATTTATGAGAAATGACGATAAAATTGCTGTTTTAAACTTGCAAAAACATAGAAAAACGCTGTTTTCAACTATTCAAACTGATAAATTCATGTTTCTTTCGTGTGAAACGGCGATTTATGAGAAATGACGATAAAATTGCTGTTTTAAACTTGCAAAAACATAGTAAAACGCTGTTTTGAACTATTCAAACTGACAAATTCATGTTTCTTTCGTGTGAAACGGCGATTTATGAGAAATGACGATAAAATTGCTGTTTTAAACTTGCAAAAACATAGAAAAACGCTGTTTTTAAATATTCAAACTGATAAATTCAGGTTTCTTTCGTTCGAAACGGTGGATTTTTGTGAAATCACGATAAAACTGCTGTTTTAAACTTGCAAAAACATAGAAAAACGCTGTTTTGAACTATTAAAAATGACAAATTCATGTTTCTTTCGTGTGAAACGGCGATTTATGAGAAATGACGATAAAATTGCTGTTTTAAACTTGCAAAAACATAGTAAAACGCTGTTTTGAACTATTCAAACTGACAAATTCATGTTTCTTTCGTGTGAAACGGCGATTTATGAGAAATGACGATAAAATTGCTGTTTTAAACTTGCAAAAACATAGAAAAACGCTGTTTTAAACTTGCAAAAACATAGAAAAACGCTGTTTTTAACTATTCAAACTGATAAATTCAGGTTTCTTTCATTCAAAACGGTGGATTTTTGTGACATCACGATAAAACTGCTGTTTTAAACTTGCAAAAACATAGAAAAACGATGTTTTGAACTATTCAAACTGACAAATTCATGTTTCTTTCGTGTGAAACGGCGATTTATGAGAAATGACTATAAAATTGCTGTTTTAAACTTGCAAAAACATAGTAAAACGCTGTTTTGAACTATTCAAACTGACAAATTCATGTTTCTGTCGTGTGAAACGGCGATTTATGAGAAATGACGATAAAATTGCTGTTTTAAACTTGCAAAAACATAGAAAAACGCTGTTTTTAACTATTCAAACTGATAAATTCAGGTTTCTTTCGTTCGAAACGGTGGATTTTTGTGAAATCACGATAAAACTGCTGTTTTAAACTTGCAAAAACATAGAAAAACGCTGTTTTTAACTATTCAAACTGACAAATTCATGTTTCTTTCGTGTGAAACGGCGATTTATGAGAAATGACGATAAAATTGCTGTTTAAACTTGCAAAAACATAGTAAAACGCTGTTTTGAACTATTCAAACTGACAAATTTATGTTTCTTTCGTGTGAAACGGCGATTTATGAGAAATGACGATAAAATTGCTGTTTTAAACTTGCAAAAACATAGAAAAACGCTGTTTTTAAATATTCAAACTGACAAATTCATGTTTCTTTCGTGTGAAACGGCGATTTATGAGAAATGACTATAAAATTGCTGTTTTAAACTTGCAAAAACATAGTAAAACGCTGTTTTGAACTATTCAAACTGACAAATTCATGTTTCTGTCGTGTGAAACGGCGATTTATGAGAAATGACGATAAAATTGCTGTTTTAAACTTGCAAAAACATAGAAAAACGCTGTTTTTAACTATTCAAACTGATAAATTCAGGTTTCTTTCGTTCGAAACGGTGGATTTTTGTGAAATCACGATAAAACTGCTGTTTTAAACTTGCAAAAACATAGAAAAACGCTGTTTTTAACTATTCAAACTGACAAATTCATGTTTCTTTCGTGTGAAACGGCGATTTATGAGAAATGACGATAAAATTGCTGTTTTAAACTTGCAAAAACATAGAAAAACGCTGTTTTGAACTATTCAAACTGATAAATTCATGTTTCTTTCGTGTGAAACGGCGATTTATGAGAAATGACGATAAAATTGCTGTTTTAAACTAGCAAAAACATAGTAAAACGCTGTTTTGAACTATTCAAACTGACAAATTCATATTTCTTTCGTGTGAAACGGCGATTTATGAGAAATGACGATAAAATTGCTGTTTTAAACTTGCAAAAACATAGAAAAACGCTGTTTTTAAATATTCAAACTGATAAATTCAGGTTTCTTTCGTTCGATACGGTGGATTTTTGTGAAATCACGATAAAACTGCTGTTTTAAACTTGCAAAAACATAGAAAAACGCTGTTTTGAACTATTAAAAATGACAAATTCATGTTTCTTTCGTGTGAAACGGCGATTTATGAGAAATGACGATAAAATTGCTGTTTTAAACTTGCAAAAACATAGAAAAACGCTGTTTTCAACTATTCAAACTGATAAATTCATGTTTCTTTCGTGTGAAACGGCGATTTATGAGAAATGACGATAAAATTGCTGTTTTAAACTTGCAAAAACATAGTAAAACGCTGTTTTGAACTATTCAAACTGACAAATTCATGTTTCTTTCGTGTGAAACGGCGATTTATGAGAAATGACGATAAAATTGCTGTTTTAAACTTGCAAAAACATAGAAAAACGCTGTTTTTAAATATTCAAACTGATAAATTCAGGTTTCTTTCGTTCGAAACGGTGGATTTTTGTGAAATCACGATAAAACTGCTGTTTTAAACTTGCAAAAACATAGAAAAACGCTGTTTTGAACTATTAAAAATGACAAATTCATGTTTCTTTCGTGTGAAACGGCGATTTATGAGAAATGACGATAAAATTGCTGTTTTAAACTTGCAAAAACATAGTAAAACGCTGTTTTGAACTATTCAAACTGACAAATTCATGTTTCTTTCGTGTGAAACGGCGATTTATGAGAAATGACGATAAAATTGCTGTTTTAAACTTGCAAAAACATAGAAAAACGCTGTTTTAAACTTGCAAAAACATAGAAAAACGCTGTTTTTAACTATTCAAACTGATAAATTCAGGTTTCTTTCATTCAAAACGGTGGATTTTTGTGACATCACGATAAAACTGCTGTTTTAAACTTGCAAAAACATAGAAAAACGATGTTTTGAACTATTCAAACTGACAAATTCATGTTTCTTTCGTGTGAAACGGTAATTTATGAGAAATGACGATAAAATTGCTGTTTTAAACTTGCAAAAACATAGAAAAACGCTGTTTTAAACTTGCAAAAACATAGAAAAACGCTGTTTTTAACTATTCAAACTGATAAATTCAGGTTCCTTTCGTGCGAAACGGCGATTTATGAGAAATGACGATAAAATTGCTGTTTTAAACTTGCAAAAACATAGAAAACGCTGTTTTTAACTATTCAAACTGACAAATTCATGTTTCTTTCGTGTGAAACGGCGATTTATGAGAAATGACGATAAAATTGCTGTTTTAAACTTGCAAAAACATAAAAAAACGCTGTTTTTAACTATTCAAACTAATAAATTCAGGTTTCTTTCGTTCGAAACGGTGGATTTTTGTGAAATCACGATAAAACTGCTGTTTTAAACTTGCAAAAACATAGAAAAACGCTGTTTCCAACTATTCAAACTGATAAATTCATGTTTCTTTCGTGTGAAACGGCGATTTATGAGAAATGACGTTAAAATTGCTGTTTTAAACTTGCAAAAACATAGAAAAACGCTGTTTTTAACTATTCAAACTGATAAATTCAGGTTTCTTTCATTCGAAACGGTGGATTTTTGTGAAATCACGATAAAACTGCTGTTTTAAACTTGCAAAAACATAGAAAAACGCTGTTTTGAACTATTCAAACTGACAAATTCATGTTTCTTTCGTGTGAAACGGTGATTTATGAGAAATGACGATAAAATTGCTGTTTCAAACTTGCAAAAACATAGAAAAACGTTGTTTTGAACTATTCAAACTGACAAATTCATGTTTCTTTCGTGTGAAACGGCGATTTATGAGAAATGACGATAAAATTGCTGTTTTAAACTTGCAAAAACATAGAAAAACGCTGTTTTTAACTATTCAAACTGATAAATTCAGGTTTCTTTCGTGCGAAACGGCAATTTATGAGAAATGACGATAAAATTGCTGTTTTAAACTTGCAAAAACATAGAAAAACGCTGTTTTTAACTATTCAAACTGATAAATTCAGGATTCTTTCATTCAAAACGGTGGATTTTTGTGACATCACGATAAAACTGCTGTTTTAAACTTGCAAAAACATAGAAAAACGCTGTTTTGAACTATTCAAACTGACAAATTCATGTTTCTTTCGTGTGAAACGGTGATTTATGAGAAATGACGATAAAATTGCTGTTTTAAACTTGCAAAAACATAGAAAAACGCTGTTTTAAACTTGCAAAAACATAGAAAAACGCTGTTTTTAACTATTCAAACTGATAAATTCAGGTTCCTTTCGTGCGAAACGGCGATTTATGAGAAATGACGATAAAATTGCTGTTTTAAACTTGCAAAAACATAGAAAAACGCTGTTTTTAACTATTCAAACTGACAAATTCATGTTACTTTCGTGTGAAACGGCGATTTATGAGAAATGACGATAAAATTGCTGTTTTAAACTTACAAAAACATAGAAAAACGCTGTTTTCAACTATTCAAACTGATAAATTCATGTTTCTTTCGTGTGAAACGGCGATTTATGAGAAATGACGATAAAATTGCTGTTTTAAACTTGCAAAAACATAGAAAAACGCTGTTTTGAACTATTCAAACTGACAAATTCATGTTTCTTTCGTGTGAAACGGCGATTTATGAGAAATGACGATAAAATTGCTGTTTTAAACTTGCAAAACATAAAAAAACGCTGTTTTTAACTATTCAAACTGATAAATTCAGGTTTCTTTCGTTCGAAACGGTGGATTTTTGTGAAATCACGTTAAAACTGCTGTTTTAAACTTGCAAAAACATAGAAAAACGCTGTTTCCAACTATTCAAACTGATAAATTCATGTTTCTTTCGTGTGAAACGGCGATTTATGAGAAATGACGATAAAATTGCTGTTTTAAACTTGCAAAAACATAGAAAAACGCTGTTTTTAACTATTCAAACTGATAAATTCAGGTTTCTTTCGTGCGAAACGGCGATTTATGAGAAATGACGATAAAATTGCTGTTTTAAACTTGCAAAAACATAGAAAATCGCTGTTTTTAACTATTCAAACTGATAAATTCAGGTTTCTTTCGTTCTAAACGGTGGATTTTTGTGAAATCACAATAAAACTGCTGTTTTAAACTTGCAAAAACATAGAAAAACGCTGTTTTGAACTATTCAAACTGACAAATTCATGTTTCTTTCGTGTGAAACGGCGATTTATGAGAAATGACGATAAAATTGCTGTTTAAACTTGCAAAAACATAGTAAAACGCTGTTTTGAACTATTCAAACTGACAAATTCATGTTTCTTTCGTGTGAAACGGCGATTTATGAGTAATGACGATAAAATTGCTGTTTTAAACTTGCAAAAACATAGAAAAACGCTGTTTTTAACTATTCAAACTGATAAATTCAGGTTTCTTTCGTTCGAAACGGTGGATTTTTGTGAAATCACGATAAAACTGCTGTTTTAAACTTGCAAAAACATAGAAAAACGCTGTTTTGAACTATTCAAACTGACAAATTCATGTTTCTTTCGTGTGTAACGGCGATTTATGAGAAATGACGATAAAATTGCTGTTTTAAACTTGCAAAAACATAGAAAAACGCTGTTTTCAACTATTCAAACTGATAAATTCATGTTTCTTTCGTGTGAAACGGCGATTTATGAGAAATGACGATAAAATTGCTGTTTTAAACTTGCAAAAACATAGTAAAACGCTGTTTTGAACTATTCAAACTGACAAATTCATGTTTCTTTCGTGTGAAACGGCGATTTATGAGAAATGATGATAAAATTGCTGTTTTAAACTTGCAAAAACATAGAAAAACGCTGTTTTTAAATATGCAAACTGACAAATTCATGTTTCTTTCGTGTGAAACGGCGATTTATGAGAAATGACGATAAAATTGCTGTTTTAAACTTGCAAAAACATAGTAAAACGCTGTTTTGAACTATTCAAACTGACAAATTCATGTTTCTGTCGTGTGAAACGGCGATTTATGAGAAATGACGATAAAATTGCTGTTTTAAACTTGCAAAAACATAGAAAAACGTTTTTTAACTATTCAAACTGATAAATTCAGGTTTCTTTCGTTCGAAACGGTGGATTTTTGTGAAATCACGATAAAACTGCTGTTTTAAACTTGCAAAAACATAGAAAAACGCTGTTTTTAACTATTCAAACTGACAAATTCATGTTTCTTTCGTGTGAAACGGCGATTTATGAGAAATGACGATAAAATTGCTGTTTTAAACTTGCAAAAACATAGAAAAACGCTGTTTTGAACTATTCAAACTGATAAATTCATGTTTCTTTCGTGTGAAACGGCGATTTATGAGAAATGACGATAAAATTGCTGTTTTAAACTAGCAAAAACATAGTAAAACGCTGTTTTGAACTATTCAAACTGACAAATTCATGTTTCTTTCGTGTGAAACGGCGATTTATGAGAAATGACGATAAAATTGCTGTTTTAAACTTGCAAAAACATAGAAAAACGCTGTTTTTAAATATTCAAACTGATAAATTCAGGTTTCTTTCGTTCGATACGGTGGATTTTTGTGAAATCACGATAAAACTGCTGTTTTAAACTTGCAAAAACATAGAAAAACGCTGTTTTGAACTATTAAAAATGACAAATTCATGTTTCTTTCGTGTGAAACGGCGATTTATGAGAAATGACGATAAAATTGCTGTTTTAAACTTGCAAAAACATAGAAAAACGCTGTTTTCAACTATTCAAACTGATAAATTCATGTTTCTTTCGTGTGAAACGGCGATTTATGAGAAATGACGATAAAATTGCTGTTTTAAACTTGCAAAAACATAGTAAAACGCTGTTTTGAACTATTCAAACTGACAAATTCATGTTTCTTTCGTGTGAAACGGCGATTTATGAGAAATGACGATAAAATTGCTGTTTTAAACTTGCAAAAACATAGAAAAACGCTGTTTTTAAATATTCAAACTGATAAATTCAGGTTTCTTTCGTTCGAAACGGTGGATTTTTGTGAAATCACGATAAAACTGCTGTTTTAAACTTGCAAAAACATAGAAAAACGCTGTTTTGAACTATTAAAAATGACAAATTCATGTTTCTTTCGTGTGAAACGGCGATTTATGAGAAATGACGATAAAATTGCTGTTTTAAACTTGCAAAAACATAGTAAAACGCTGTTTTGAACTATTCAAACTGACAAATTCATGTTTCTTTCGTGTGAAACGGCGATTTATGAGAAATGACGATAAAATTGCTGTTTTAAACTTGCAAAAACATAGTAAAACGCTGTTTTGAACTATTCAAACTGACAAATTCATGTTTCTGTCGTGTGAAACGGCGATTTATGAGAAATGATGATAAAATTGCTGTTTTAAACTTGCAAAAACATAGAAAACGCTGTTTTTAACTATTCAAACTGATAAATTCAGGTTTCTTTCGTTCGAAACGGTGGATTTTTGTGAAATCACGATAAAACTGCTGTTTTAAACTTGCAAAAACATAGAAAAACGCTGTTTTTAACTATTCAAACTGACAAATTCATGTTTCTTTCGTGTGAAACGGCGATTTATGAGAAATGACGATAAAATTGCTGTTTTAAACTTGCAAAAACATAGAAAAACGCTGTTTTGAACTATTCAAACTGACAAATTCATGTTTCTTTCGTGTGAAACGGCGATTTATGAGAAATGACGATAAAATTGCTGTTTTAAACTTGCAAAAACATAAAAAAACGCTGTTTTTAACTATTCAAACTGATAAATTCAGGTTTCTTTCGTTCGAAACGGTGGATTTTTGTGAAATCACGTTAAAACTGCTGTTTTAAACTTGAAAAAACATAGAAAAACGCTGTTTCCAACTATTCAAACTGATAAATTCATGTTTCTTTCGTGTGAAACGGCGATTTATGAGAAATGACGATAAAATTGCTGTTTTAAACTTGCAAAAACATAGAAAAACGCTGTTTTTAACTATTCAAACTGATAAATTCAGGTTTCTTTCGTGCGAAACGGCGATTTATGAGAAATGACGATGAAATTGCTGTTTTAAACTTGCAAAAACATAGAAAAACGCTGTTTTTAACTATTCAAACTGATAAATTCAGGTTTCTTTCGTTCGAAACGGTGGATTTTTGTGAAATCAGGATAAAACTGCTGTTTTAAACTTGCAAAAACATAGAAAAACGCTGTTTCCAACTATTCAAACTGATAAATTCATGTTTCTTTCGTGTGAAACGGCGATTTATGAGAAATGACGTAAAAATTGCTGTTTTAAACTTGCAAAAACATAGAAAAACGCTGTTTTTAACTATTCAAACTGATAAATTCAGGTTTCTTTCGTTCGAAACGGTGGATTTTTGTGAAATTACGATAAAACTGCTGTTTTAAGCTTGCAAAAACATAGAAAAACGCTGTTTTGAACTATTCAAACTGACAAATTCATGTTTCTTTCGTGTGAAACGGCGATTTATGAGAAATGACAATAAAATTGCTGTTTTAAACTTGCAAAAACATAGAAAAACGCTGTTTTTAACTATTCAAACTGATAAATTCAGGTTTCTTTCCTTCGAAACGGTGGATTTTTGTGAAATCACGATAAAACTGCTGTTTTAAACTTGCAAAAACATAGAAAAACGCTGTTTTGAACTATTCAAAATGAAAAATTCATGTTTCTTTCGTGTGAAACGGCGATTTATGAGAAATGACGATAAAATTGCTGTTTTAAACTTGCAAAAACATAGTAAAACGCTGTTTTGTACTATTCAAACTGACAAATTCATGTTTCTTTCGTGTGAAACGGCGATTTATGAGAAATGACGATAAAATTGATGTTTTAAACTTGCAAAAACATAGAAAAACGCGGTTTTGAACTATTCAAACTGACAAATTCATGTTTCTTTCGTGTGAAACGGTGATTTATGAGAAATGACGATAAAATTGCTGTTTTAAACTTCCAAAAACGTAAAAAAACGCTGTTTTTAACTATTCAAACTAATAAATTCAGGTTTCTTTCGTTCGAAACGGTGGATTTTTGTGAAATCAGGATAAAACTGCTGTTTTAAACTTGCAAAAACATAGAAAAACGCTGTTTCCAACTATTCAAACTGATAAATTCATGTTTCTTTCGTGTGAAACGGCGATTTATGAGAAATGACGTAAAAATTGCTGTTTTAAACTTGAAAAAACATAGAAAAACGCTGTTTTTAACTATTCAAACTGATAAATTCAGGTTTCTTTCGTTCGAAACGGTGGATTTTTGTGAAATCACGATAAAACTGCTGTTTTAAACTTGCAAAAACATAGAAAAACGCTGTTTTGAACTATTCAAACTGACAAATTCATGTTTCTTTCGTGTGAAACGGCGATTTATGAGAAATGACAATAAAATTGCTGTTTTAAACTTGCAAAAACATAGAAAAACGCTGTTTTTAACTATTCAAACTGACAAATTCATGTTTCTTTCGTGTGAAACGGCGATTTATGAGAAATGACGATAAAATTGCTGTTTTAAACTTGCAAAAACATAGAAAAACGCTGTTTTTAACTATTCAAACTGATAAATTCAGGTTTCTTTCGTTCGAAGCGGTGGATTTTTGTGAAATCACGATAAGACTGCTGTTTTAAACTTGCAAAAACATAGAAGAACGCTGTTTTGAACTATTCAAACTGACAAATACATGTTTCTTTCGTGTGAAACGGTGATTTATAAGAAATGACGATAAAATTGCTGTTTTAAACTTGCAAAAACATAGTAAAACGCTGTTTTGAACTATTCCAACTGACAAATTCATGTTTCTTTCGTGTGAAACGACGATTTATGAGAAATGACGATAAAATTGCTGTTTTAAACTTGCAAAAACATAGAAAAACGCTGTTTTGAACTATTCAAACTGACAAATTCATGTTTCTTTCGTGTGAAACGGCGATTTATGAGAAATGACGATAAAATTGCTGTTTTAAACTTGCAAAAACATAGAAAAACGCTGTTTTCAACTATTCAAACTGATAAATTCATGTTTCTTTCGTGTGAAACGGCGATTTATGAGCAATGACGATAAAATTGCTGTTTTAAACTTGCAAAAACATAGAAAAACGCTGTTTTGAACTATTCAAACTGACAAATTTATGTTTCTTTCGTGTGAAACGGCGATTTATGAGAAATGACGATAAAAATGCTGTTTTAAACTTACAAAAACATAAAAAAACACTGTTTTTAACTATTGAAACTGATAAATTCAGGTTTCTTTCGTTCGAAACGGTGAATTTTTGTGAAATCACGATAAAACTGCTGTTTTAAACTTGCAAAAACATAGAGAAACGCTGTTTCCAACTATTCAAACTGATAAATTCATGTTTCTTTCGTGTGAAACGGCGATTTATGAGAAATGACGTTAAAATTGCTGTTTTAAACTTGCAAAAACATAGAAAAACGCTGTTTTTAACTATTCAAACTGATAAATTCAGGTTTCTTTCGTTCGAAACGGTGGATTTTTGTGAAATCAGGATAAAACTGCTGTTTTAACTTGCAAAAACATAGAAAAACGCTGTTTCCAACTATTCAAACTGATAAATTCATGTTTCTTTCGTGTGAAACGGCGATTTATGAGAAATGACGTAAAAATTGCTGTTTTAAACTTGCAAAAACATAGAAAAACGCTGTTTTTAACTATTCAAACTGATAAATTCAGGTTTCTTTCGTTCGAAACGGTGGATTTTTGTTAAATCACGATAAAACTGCTGTTTTAAGCTTGCAAAAACATAGAAAAACGCTGTTTTGAACTATTCAAACTGATAAATTCATGTTTCTTTCGTGTGAAACGGCGATTTATGAGAAATGACGATAAAATTGCTGTTTTAAACTTGCAAAAACATAGAAAAACGCTGTTTTTAACTATTCAAACTGATAAATTCAGGTTTCTTTCGTTCGAAACGGTGGATTTTTGTGAAATCAGGATAAAACTGCTGTTTTAAACTTGCAAAAACATAGAAAAACGCTGTTTCCAACTATTCAAACTGATAAATTCATGTTTCTTTCGTGTGAAACGGCGATTTATGAGAAATGACGTAAAAATTGCTGTTTTAAACTTGCAAAAACATAGAAAAACGCTGTTTTTAACTATTCAAACTGATAAATTCAGGTTTCTTTCGTTCGAAACGGTGGATTTTTGTGAAATCACGATAAAACTGCTGTTTTAAGCTTGCAAAAACATAGAAAAACGCTGTTTTGAACTATTCAAACTGACAAATTCATGTTTCTTTCGTGTGAAACGGCGATTTATGAGAAATGACAATAAAATTGCTGTTTTAAACTTGCAAAAACATAGAAAAACGCTGTTTTTAACTATTCAAACTGATAAATTCAGGTTTCTTTCCTTCGAAACGGTGGAGTTTTGTGAAATCACGATAAAACTGCTGTTTTAAACTTGCAAAAACATAGAAAAACGCTGTTTTGAACTATTCAAAATGACAAATTCATGTTTCTTTCGTGTGAAACGGCGATTTATGAGAAATGACGATAAAATTGCTGTTTTAAACTTGCAAAAACATAGTAAAACGCTGTTTTGAACTATTCAAACTGACAAATTCATGTTTCTTTCGTGTGAAACGGCGATTTATGAGAAATGACGATAAAATTGATGTTTTAAACTTGCAAAAACATAGAAAAACGCGGTTTTGAACTATTCAAACTGACAAATTCATGTTTCTTTCGTGTGAAACGGCGATTTATGAGAAATGACGATAAAATTGCTGTTTTAAACTTCCAAAAACATAAAAAAACGCTGTTTTTAACTATTCAAACTGATAAATTCAGGTTTCTTTCGTTCGAAACGGTGGATTTTTGTGAAATCAGGATAAAACTGCTGTTTTAAACTTGCAAAAACATAGAAAAACGCTGTTTCCAACTATTCAAACTGATAAATTCATGTTTCTTTCGTGTGAAACGGCGATTTATGAGAAATGACGTAAAAATTGCTGTTTTAAACTTGAAAAAACATAGAAAAACGCTGTTTTTAACTATTCAAACTGATAAATTCAGGTTTCTTTCGTTCGAAACGGTGGATTTTTGTGAAATCACGATAAAACTGCTGTTTTAAACTTGCAAAAACATAGAAAAACGCTGTTTTGAACTATTCAAACTGACAAATTCATGTTTCTTTCGTGTGAAACGGCGATTTATGAGAAATGACAATAAAATTGCTGTTTTAAACTTGCAAAAACATAGAAAAACGCTGTTTTTAACTATTCAAACTGACAAATTCATGTTTCTTTCGTGTGAAACGGCGATTTATGAGAAATGACGATAAAATTGCTGTTTTAAACTTGCAAAAACATAGAAAAACGCTGTTTTTAACTATTCAAACTGATAAATTCAGGTTTCTTTCGTTCGAAACGGTGGATTTTTGTGAAATCACGATAAGACTGCTGTTTTAAACTTGCAAAAACATAGAAGAACGCTGTTTTGAACTATTCAAACTGACAAATTCATGTTTCTTTCGTGTGAAACGGTGATTTATAAGAAATGACGATAAAATTGCTGTTTTAAACTTGCAAAAACATAGTAAAACGCTGTTTTGAACTATTCCAACTGACAAATTCATGTTTCTTTCGTGTGAAACGACGATTTAAGAGAAATGACGATAAAATTGCTGTTTTAAACTTGCAAAAACATAGAAAAACGCTGTTTTGAACTATTCAAACTGACAAATTCATGTTTCTTTCGTGTAAAACGGCGATTTATGAGAAATGACGATAAAAATGCTGTTTTAAACTTGCAAAAACATAGAAAAACGCTGTTTTCAACTATTCAAACTGATAAATTCATGTTTCTTTCGTGTGAAACGGCGATTTATGAGCAATGACGATAAAATTGCTGTTTTAAACTTGCAAAAACATAGAAAAACGCTGTTTTGAACTATTCAAACTGACAAATTTATGTTTCTTTCGTGTGAAACGGCGATTTATGAGAAATGACGATAAAATTGCTGTTTTAAACTTACAAAAACATAAAAAAACACTGTTTTTAACTATTGAAACTGATAAATTCAGGTTTCTTTCGTTCGAAACGGTGGATTTTTGTGAAATCACGATAAAACTGCTGTTTTAAACTTGCAAAAACATAGAGAAACGTTGTTTCCAACTATTCAAACTGATAAATTCATGTTTCTTTCGTGTGAAACGGCGATTTATGAGAAATGACTTTAAAATTGCTGTTTTAAACTTGCAAAAACATAGAAAAACGCTGTTTTGAACTATTCAAACTGACAAATTCATGTTTCTTTCGTGTGAAACGGCGATTTATGAGAAATGACGATAAAATTGCTGTTTTAAACTTGCAAAAACATAGAAAAACGCTGTTTTCAACTATTCAAACTGATAAATTCATGTTTCTTTCGTGTGAAACGGCGATTTATGAGAAATGACGATAAAATTGCTGTTTAAATTTGCAAAAACATAGAAAAACGCTGTATTCAACTAATAAAACTGATAAATTCATGTTTCTTTCGTGTGAAACGGCGATTTATGAGAAATGACGATAAAATTGCTGTTTAAATTTGCAAAAACCTAGTAAAACGCTGTTTTGAACTATTCAAACTGACAAATTCATGTTTCTTTCGTGTGAAACGGCGATTTATGAGAAATGACGATAAAATTGCTGTTTTAAACTTGCAAAAACATAGAAAAACGCTGTTTTTAACTATTCAAACTGATAAATTCAGGTTTCTTTCGTTCGAAACGGTGGATTTTTGTAAAATCACGATAAAACTGCTGTTTTAAACTTGCAAAAACATAGAAAAACGCTGTTTTGAACTATTCAAACTGACAAATTCATGATTCTTTCGTGTGAAACGGCGATTTATGAGAAATGACGATAAAATTGCCTTTTTTAAACTTGCAAAAACATAGTAAAACGCTGTTTTGAACTATTCAAACTTACAAATTCATGTTTCTTTCGTGTGAAACGGCGATTTATGAGAAATGACGATAAAATTGCTGTTTTAAACTTGCAAAAACATAGAAAGACGCTGTTTTGAAATATTCAAACTGACAAATTCATGTTTCTTTCGTGTGAAACGGCGATTTATGAGAAATGACGATAAAATTGCTGTTTTAAACTCGCAAAAACATAGAAAAACGCTGTTTCCAACTATTCAAACTGATAAATTCATGTTTCTTTCGTGTGAAACGGCGATTTATGAGAAATGACGTAAAAATTGCTGTTTTAAACTTGAAAAAATATAGAAAAACGCTGTTTTTAACTATTCAACCTGATAAATTCAGGTTTCTTTTGTTCGAAACGGTGGATTTTTGTGAAATCACGATAAAACTGCTGTTTTAAACTTGCAAAAACATAGAAAAACGCTGTTTTGAACTATTCAAACTGACAAATTCATGTTTCTTTCGTGTGAAACGGCGATTTATGAGAAATGACAATAAAATTGCTGTTTTAAACTTGCAAAAACATAGAAAAACGCTGTTTTTAACTATTCAAACTGACAAATTCATGTTTCTTTCGTGCGAAACGGCGATTTATGAGAAATGACAATAAAATTGCTGTTTTAAACTTGCAAAAACATAGAAAAACGCTGTTTTTAACTATTCAAACTGACAAATTCATGTTTCTTTCGTGTGAAACGGCGATTTATGAGAAATGACGATAAAATTGCTGTTTTAAACTTGCAAAAACATAGAAAACCGCTGTTTTTAACTATTCAAACTGATAAATTCAGGTTTCTTTCGTTCGAAACGGTGGATTTTTGTGAAATCACGATAAGACTGCTGTTTTAAACTTGCAAAAACATAGAAGAACGCTGTTTTGAACTATTCAAACTGACAAATTCATGTTTCTTTCGTGTGAAACGGTGATTTATAAGAAATGACGATAAAATTGCTGTTTTAAACTTGCAAAAACATAGTAAAACGCTGTTTTGAACTATTCCAACTGACAAATTCATGTTTCTTTCGTGTGAAACGACGATTTATGAGAAATGACGATAAAATTGCTGTTTTAAACTTGCAAAAACATAGAAAAACGCTGTTTTGAACTATTCAAACTGATAAATTCATGTTTCTTTCATGTGAAACGGCGATATATGAGAAATGACGATAAAATTGCTGTTTTAAACTTGCAAAAACATAGAAAAACGCTGTTTTCAACTATTCAAACTGATAAATTCATGTTTCTTTCGTGTGAAACGGCGATTTATGAGAAATGACGATAAAATTGCTGTTTTAAACTTGCAAAAACATAGAAAGACGCTGTTTTGAAATATTCAAACTGACAAATTCATGTTTCTTTCGTGTGAAATGGCGATTTATGAGAAATGACGATAAAATTGCTGTTTTAAACTCGCAAAAACATAGAAAAACGCTGTTTCCAACTATTCAAACTGATAAATTCATGTTTCTTTCGTGTGAAACGGCGATTTATGAGAAATGACGTAAAAATTGCTGTTTTAAACTTGAAAAAATATAGAAAAACGCTGTTTTTAACTATTCAAACTGATAAATTCAGGTTTCTTTTGTTCGAAACGGTGGATTTTTGTGAAATCACGATAAAACTGCTGTTTTAAACTTGCAAAAACATAGAAAAACGCTGTTTTGAACTATTCAAACTGACAAATTCATGTTTCTTTCGTGTGAAACGGCGATTTATGAGAAATGACAATAAAATTGCTGTTTTAAACTTGCAAAAACATAGAAAAACGCTGTTTTTAACTATTCAAACTGACAAATTCATGTTTCTTTCGTGTGAAACGGCGATTTATGAGAAATGACAATAAAATTGCTGTTTTAAACTTGCAAAAACATAGAAAAACGCTGTTTTTAACTATTCAAACTGACAAATTCATGTTTCTTTCGTGTGAAACGGCGATTTATGAGAAATGACGATAAAATTGCTGTTTTAAACTTGCAAAAACATAGAAAACCGCTGTTTTTAACTATTCAAACTGATAAATTCAGGTTTCTTTCGTTCGAAACGGTGGATTTTTGTGAAATCACGATAAGACTGCTGTTTTAAACTTGCAAAAACATAGAAGAACGCTGTTTTGAACTATTCAAACTGACAAATTCATGTTTCTTTCGTGTGAAACGGTGATTTATAAGAAATGACGATAAAATTGCTGTTTTAAACTTGCAAAAACATAGTAAAACGCTGTTTTGAACTATTCCAACTGACAAATTCATGTTTCTTTCGTGTGAAACGACGATTTATGAGAAATGACGATAAAATTGCTGTTTTAAACTTGCAAAAACATAGAAAAACGCTGTTTTGAACTATTCAAACTGATAAATTCATGTTTCTTTCATGTGAAACGGCGATATATGAGAAATGACGATAAAATTGCTGTTTTAAACTTGCAAAAACATAGAAAAACGCTGTTTTCAACTATTCAAACTGATAAATTCATGTTTCTTTCGTGTGAAACGGCGATTTATGAGCAATGACGATAAAATTGCTGTTTTAAACTTGCAAAAACATAGAAAAACGCTCTTTTGAACTATTCAAACTGACAAATTTATGTTTCTTTCGTGTGAAACGGCGATTTATGAGAAATGACGATAAAATTGCTGTTTTAAACTTACAAAAACATAAAAAAACACTGTTTTTAACTATTGAAACTGATAAATTCAGGTTTCTTTCGTGTGAAACGGCGATTTATGAGAAATGACCTTAAAATTGCTGTTTTAAACTTGCAAAAACATAGTAAAACGCTGTTTCCAACTATTCAAACTGATAAATTCATGTTTCTTTCGTGTGAAACGGCGATTTATGAGAAATGACGTTAAAATTGCTGTTTTAAACTTGCAAAAACATAGAAAAACGCTGTTTTTAACTATTCAAACTGATAAATTCAGGTTTCTTTCGTTCGAAACGGTGGATTTTTGTGAAATCACGATAAAACTTCTGTTTTAAACTTGCAAAAACATATAAAAACGCTGTTTTGAACTATTCAAACTGACAAATTCATGTTTCTTTCGTGTGAAACGGCGATTTATGAGAAATGACGATAAAATTGCTGTTTTAAACTTGCAAAAACATAGAAAAACGCTGTTTTGAACTATTCAAACTGACAAATTCATGTTTCTTTCGTGTGAAACGGCGATTTATGAGAAATGACGATAAAATTGCTGTTTTAAACTTGCAAAAACATAGAAAAACGCTGTTTTCAACTATTCAAACTGATAAATTCATGTTTCTTTCGTGTGAAACCGCGATTTATGAGAAATGACGATAAAATTGCTATTTTAAACTTGCAAAAACATAGAAAAACGCTGTATTCAACTAATAAAACTGATAAATTCATGTTTCTTTCGTGTGAAACGGCGATTTATGAGAAATGACGATAAAATTGCTGTTTAAATTTGCAAAAACCTAGTAAAACGCTGTTTTGAACTATTCAAACTGACAAATTCATGTTTCTTTCGTGTGAAACGGCGATTTATGAGAAATGACGATAAAATTGCTGTTTTAAACTTGCAAAAACATAGAAAAACGCTGTTTTTAACTATTCAAACTGATAAATTCAGGTTTCTTTCGTTCGAAACGGTGGATTTTTGTAAAATCACGATAAAACTGCTGTTTTAAACTTGCAAAAACATAGAAAAACGCTGTTTTGAACTATTTAAACTGACAAATTCATGTTTCTTTCGTGTGAAACGGCGATTTATGAGAAATGACGATAAAATTGCTGTTTTAAACTTGCAAAAACATAGTAAAACGCTGTTTTGAACTATTCAAACTGACAAATTCATGTTTCTTTCGTGTGAAACGGCGATTTATGAGAAATGACGATAAAACTGCTGTTTTAAACTTGCAAAAACATAGAAAAACGCTGTTTTGAACTATTTAAACTGACAAATTCATGTTTCTTTCGTGTGAAACGGCGATTTATGAGAAATGACGATAAAATTGCTGTTTTAAACTTGCAAAAACATAGTAAAACGCTGTTTTGAACTATTCAAACTGACAAATTCATGTTTCTTTCGTGTGAAACGGCGATTTATGAGAAATGACGATAAAACTGCTGTTTTAAACTTGCAAAAACATAGAAAAACGCTGTTTTGAACTATTCAAACTGACAAATTCATGTTTCTTTCGTGTTAAACGGTGATTTATGAGAAATGACGATAAAATTGCTGTTTTAAACTTGCAAAAACATAGTAAAACGCTGTTTTGAACTATTCAAACTGACAAATTCATGTTTCTTTCGTGTGAAACGGCGATTTATGAGAAATGACGATAAAATTGCTGTTTAAAACTTGCAAAAACATAGAAAAACGCTGTTTTGAACTATTCAAACTGACAAATTCATGTTTCTTTCGTGTGAAACGGCGATTTATGAGAAATGACGATAAAATTGCTGTTTTAAACTTGCAAAAACATAGAAAAACGCTGTTTTCAACTATTCAAACTGATAAATTCATGTTTCTTTCGTGTGAAACGGCGATTTATGAGAAATGACGATAAAATTGCTGTTTTAAACTTGCAAAAACATAGAAAAACGCTGTTTTGAACTATTCAAACTGACAAATTTATGTTTCTTTCGCGTGAAACGGCGATGTATGAGAAATGACGATAAAATTGCTGTTTTAAACTTGCAAAAACATAAAAAAACGCTGTTTTTAACTATTCAAACTGATAAATTCAGGTTTCTTTCGTTCGAAACGGTGGATTTTTGTGAAATCACGATAAAACTGCTGTTTTAAACTTGCAAAAACATAGAAAAACGCAGTTTCCAACTATTCAAACTGATAAATTCATGTTTCTTTCGTGTGAAACGGCGATTTGTGAGAAATGACGTTAAAATTGCTGTTTTAAACTTGCAAAAACATTAAAAAAACGCTGTTTTTAACTATTCAAACTGATAAATTCAGGTTTCTTTCGTTCGAAACGGTGGATTTTTGTGAAATTACGATAAAACTGCTGTTTTAAACTTGCAAAAACATAGAAAAACGCTGTTTTGAACTATTCAAACTGACAAATTCATGTCTCTTTCGTGTGAAACGGCGATTTATGAGAAATGACGATAAAATTGCTGTTTTAAACTTGCAAAAACATAGAAAAACGCTGTTTTGAACTATTCAAACTGACAAATTCATGTTTCTTTCGTGTGAAACGGCGATTTATGAGAAATGACGATAAAATTGCTGTTTTAAACTTGCAAAAACATAGAAAAACGCTGTTTTCAACTATTCAAACTGATAAATTCATGTTTCTTTCGTGTGAAACGGCGATTTATGAGCAATGACGATAAAATTGCTGTTTTAAACTTGCAAAAACATAGAAAAACGCTGTTTTGAACTATTCAAACTGACAAATTTATGTTTCTTTCGTGTGAAACGGCGATTTATGAGAAATGACGATAAAATTGCTGTTTTAAACTTACAAAAACATAAAAAAACACTGTTTTTAACTATTGAAACTGATAAATTCAGGTTTCTTTCGTTCCAAACGGTGGATTTTTGTGAAATCACGATAAAACTGCTGTTTTAAACTTGCAAAAACATAGAGAAACGCTGTTTCCAACTATTCAAACTGATAAATTCATGTTTCTTTCGTGTGAAACGGCGATTTATGAGAAATGACGATAAAATTGCTGTTTTAAACTTGCAAAAACATAAAAAAACGCTGTTTTTAACTATTCAAACTGATAAATTCAGGTTTCTTTCGTTCGAAACGGTGGATTTTTGTGAAATCACGATAAATCTGCTGTTTTAAACTTGCAAAAACATAGAAAAACGCAGTTTTCAACTATTCAAACTGATAAATTCATGTTTCTTTCGTGTGAAACGGCGATTTATGAGAAATGACGATAAAATTGCTGTTTTAAATTTGCAGAAACCTAGTAAAACGCTGTTTTGAACTATTCAAACTGACAAATTCATGTTTCTTTCGTGTGAAACGGCGATTTATGAGAAATGACGATAAAATTGCTGTTTTAAACTTGCAAAAACATAGAAAAACGCTGTTTTTAACTATTTAAACTGATAAATTCAGGTTTCTTTCGTTCGAAACGGTGGATTTTTGTGAAATCACGATAAAACTGCTGTTTAAAACTTGCAAAAACATAGAAAAACGCTGTTTTGAACTATTCAAACTGACAAATTCATGTTTCTTTCGTGTGAAACGGCGATTTATGAGAAATGACGATAAAATTGCTGTTTTAAACTTGCAAAAACATAGTAAAACGCTGTTTTGAACTATTCAAACTGACAAATTCATGTTTCTTTCGTGTGAAACGGCGATTTATGAGAAATGACGATAAAATTGCTGTTTTAAACTTGCAAAAACATAGAAAAACGCTGTTTTGAACTATTCAAACTGACAAATTCATGTTTCTTTCGTGTGAAACGGCGATTTATGAGAAATGACGATAAAATTGCTGTTTTAAACTTGCAAAAACATAGAAAAACGTTGTTTTTAACTATTCAAACTGAAAAATTCAGGTTTCTTTCGTTCGAAACGGCGATTTATGAAAAATGACGATAAAATTGCTGTTTTAAACTTGCAAAAACATAGAAAAACGCTGTTTTTAACTATTCAAACTGATAAATTCAGGTTTCTTTCGTTCGAAACGGCGATTTATGAGAAATGACGATAAAATTGCTGTTTTAAACTTGCAAAAACATAGAAAAACGCTGTTTTTAACTATTCAAACTGATAAATTCAGGTTTCTTTCGATCGAAACGGTGGATTTTTGTGAAATCATTATAAAACTGCTGTTTTAAACTTGCAAAAACATAGAAAAACGCTGTTTTGAACTATTCAAACTGACAAATTCATGTTTCTTTCGTGTGAAACGGTGATTTATGACAAATGGCGATAAAATTGCTGTTTTAAACTTGCAAAAACATAGTAAAACGCTGTTTTGAACTATTCAAACTGACAAATTCATGTTTCTTTCGTGTGAAACGGCGATTTATGAGAAATGACGATAAAATTGCTGTTTTAAACTTGCAAAAACATAGAAAAACGCTGTTTTCAACTATTCAAACTGATAAATTCATGTTTCTTTCGAGTGAAACGGCGATTTATGAGAAATGACGATAAAATTGCTGTTTTAAACTTGCAAAAACATAGAAAAACGCTGTTTTGAACTATTCAAACTGACAAATTTATGTTTCTTTCGTGTGAAACGGCGATTTATGAGAAATGACGATAAAATTGCTGTTTTAAACTTGCAAAAACATAAAAAAACGCTGTTTTTAACTATTCAAACTGATAAATTCAGGTTTCTTTCGTTCGAAACGGTGGATTTTTGTGAAATCACGATAAAACTGCTGTTTTAAACTTGCAAAAACATAAAAAAACGAAGTTTCCAACTATTCAAACTGATAAATTCATGTTTCTTTCGTGTGAAACGGCGATTTATGAGAATTGACGTTAAAATTGCTGTTTTAAACTTGCAAAAACATAGAAAAACGCTGTTTTTAACTATTCAAACTGATAAATTCAGGTTTCTTTCGTTCGAAACGGTGGATTTTTGTGAAATTACGATAAAACTGCTGTTTTAAACTTGCAAAAACATAGTAAAACGCTGTTTTGAACTATTCAAACTGACAAATTCAGGTTTCTTTCGTTCGAAACGGTGGATTTTTGTGAAATCACGATAAAACTGCTGTTTTAAACTTGCAAAAACATAGAAAAACGCTGTTTTTAACTTTTCAAACTGATAAATTCAGGTTTCTTTCGTTCGAAACGGCGATTTATGAGAAATGACGATAAAATTGCTGTTTTAAACTTGCAAAAACATAGAAAAACGCTGTTTTTAACTATTCAAACTGATAAATTCAAGTTTCTTTCGTTCGAAACGGTGGATTTTTGTGAAATCACGATAAAACTGCTGTTTTAAACTTGCAAAAACATAGAAAAACGCTGTTTTGAACTATTCAAACTGACAAATTCATGTTTCTTTCGTGTGGAACGGTGATTTATGAGAAATGACGATAAAATTGCTGTTTTAAACTTGCAAAAACATAGTAAAACGCAGTTTTGAATTATTCAAACTGACAAATTCATGTTTCTTTCGTGTGAAACGGCGATTTATGAGAAATGACGATAAAATTGCTGTTTTAAACTTGCAAAAACATAGAAAAACGCTGTATTCAACTATTCAAACTGATAAATTCATGTTTCTTTCGTGTGAAACGGCGATTTATGAGAAATGACGAAAAAATTGCTGTTTTAAACTTGCAAAAACCTAGTAAAACGCTGTTATGATCTATTCAAACTGACAAATTCATGTTTCTTTCGTGTGAAACGGCGATTTATGAGAAATGACGATAAAATTGCTGTTTTAAACTTGCAAAAACATAGAAAAACGCTGTATTCAACTATTCAAACTGATAAATTCATGTTTCTTTCGTGTGAAACGGCGATTTATGAGAAATGACGATAAAATTGCTGTTTTAAACTTGCAAAAACATAGAAAAACGCTGTTTTTAACTATTCAAACTGATAAATTCAGATTTCTTTCGTTCGAAACGGTGGATTTTTGTGAAATCACGATAAAACTGCTGTTTTAAACTTGCAAGAACATAGAAAAACGCTGTTTTGAACTATTCAAACTGACAAATTAATGTTTCTTTCGTGTGAAACGGCGATTTATGAGAAATGACGATAAAATTGCTGTTTTAAACTTGCAAAAACATAGAAAAACGCTGTTTTGAACTATTCAAACTGACAAATTCATGTTTCTTTCGTGTGAAACGGCGTTTTATGCGAAATGACGATTAAATTGCTGTTTTAAACTTGCAAAAACATAGAAAAACGCTGTTTTTAAATATTCAAACTGATAAATTCAGGTTTCTTTCGTTCTAAACGGCGATTTATGAGAAATGACGATAAAATTGCTGTTTTAAACTTGCAAAAACATAGAAAAACGCTGTTTTTAACTATTCAAACTGATAAATTCAGGTTTCTTTCGTTCGAAACGGTGGATTTTTGTGAAATCACAATAAAACTGCTGTTTTAAACTTGCAAAAACATAGAAAAACGCTGTTTTGAACTATTCAAACTGACAAATTCATGTTTCTTTCGTGTGAAATGGCGATTTATGAGAAATGACGATAAAATTGCTGTTTTAAACTTGCAAAAACATAGTAAAACGCTGTTTTGAATTATTCAAACTGACAAATTCATGTTTCTTTCGTGTGAAACGGCGATTTATGAGAAATGACGATAAAATTGCTGTTTTAAACTTGCAAAAACATAGAAAAACGCTGTTTTTAACTATTCAAACTGATAAATTCAGGTTTCTTTCATTCGAAACGGTGGATTTTTGTGAAATCACGATAAAACTGCTGTTTTAAACTTGCAAAAACATAGAAAAACGCTGTTTTGAACTATTCAAACTGACAAATTCATGTTTCTTTCGTGTGAAACGGCGATTTATGAGAAATGACGATAAAATTGCTGTTTTAAACTTGCAAAAACATAGAAAAACGCTGTTTTTAACTATTCAAACTGATAAATTCAGGTTTCTTTCGTGTGAAACGGCGATTTATGAGAAATGACGATAAAATTGCTGTTTTAAACTTGCAAAAACATAGAAAAACGCTGTTTTGAACTATTCAAACTGACAAATTCATGTTTCTTTCGTGTGAAACGGCGATTTATGAGAAATGACGATAAAATTGCTGTTTTAAACTTGCAAAAACATAGAAAAACGCTGTTTTTAACTATTCAAACTGATAAATTCAGGTTTCTTTCGTTCGAAACGTGAAATCACGATAAAACTGCTGTTTTAAACTTGCTAAAACATAGAAAAACGCTGTTTTGAACTATCCAAACTGACAAATTCATGTTTCTTTCGTGTGAAACGGCGATTTATGAGAAATGACGATAAAATTGTTGTTTTAAACTTGCAAAAACATAGTAAAACGCTGTTTTGAACTATTCAAACTGACAAATTCATGTTTCTTTCGTGTGAAACGGCGATTTATTAGAAATGACGATAAAATTGCTGTTTTAAACTTGCAAAAACATAGAAAAACGCTGTTTTGAACTATTCAAACTGACAAATTCATGTTTCTTTCGTGTGAAACGGCGATTTATGAGAAATGATGATAAAATTGCTGTTTTAAACTTGCAAAAACATAGAAAAACGCTGTTTTGAACTATTCAAACTGACAAATTCATGATTCTTTCGTGTGAAACGGCGATTTATGAGAAATGACGATAAAATTGCTGTTTTAAACTTGCAAAAACATAGAAAAACGCTGTTTTTAACTATTCAAACTGATAAATTCAGGTTTCTTTCGTTCGAAACGGCGATTTATGAGAAATGACGATAAAATTGCTGTTTTAAACTTGCAAAAACATAGAAAAACGCTGTTTTTAACTATTCAAACTGATAAATTCAGGTTTCTTTCGTTCGAAACGGTGGATTTTTGTGAAATCACGATAAAACTGCTGTTTTAAACTTGCTAAAACATAGAAAAACGCTGTTTTGAACTATTCAAACTGACAAATTCATGTTTCTTTCGTGTGAAACGGCGATTTATGAGAAATGGCGATAAAATTGCTGTTTTAAACTTGCAAAAACATAGTAAAACGCTGTTTTGAACTATTCAAACTGACAAATTCATGTTTCTTTCATGTGAAACGGCGATTTATGAGAAATGACGATAAAATTGCTGTTTTAAACTTGCAAAAACATAGAAAAACGCTGTTTTGAACTATTCAAACTGACAAATTCATGTTTCTTTCGTGTGAAACGGCGATTTATGAGAAATGACGATAAAATTGCTGTTTTAAACTTGCAAAAACATAGTAAAACGCTGTTTTGAACTATTCAAGCTGACAAATTCATGTTTCTTTCGTGTGAAACGGCGATTTATTAGAAATGACGATAAAATTGCTGTTTTAAACTTGCAAAAACATAGAAAAACGCTGTTTTGAACTATTCAAGCTGACAAATTCATGTTTCTTTCGTGTGAAACGGCGATTTATGAGAAATGATGATAAAATTGCTGTTTTAAACTTGCAGAAACATAGAAAAACGCTGTTTTTAACTATTCAAACTGATAAATTCAGGTTTCTTTCGTTCGAAACGGCGATTTATGAGAAATGACGATAAAATTGCTGTTTTAAACTTGCAAAAACATAAAAAAACGCTGTTTTTAACTATTCAAACTGATAAATTCAGGTTTCTTTCATTCGAAACGGTGGATTTTTGTGAAATCACGATAAAACTGCTGTTTTAAACTTGCAAAAACATAGAAAAACGCTGTTTTGAACTATTCAAACTGACAAATTCATGTTTCTTTCGTGTGAAACGGTGATTTATGAGAAATGACGATAAAATTGCTGTTTTAAACTTGCAAAAACATAGTAAAACGCTGTTTTGAACTATTCAAACTGACAAATTCATGTTTCTTTCGTGTGAAACGGCGATTTATGAGAAATGACGATAAAATTGCTGTTTTAAACTTGCAAAAACATAGAAAAACGCTGTTTTGAACTATTCAAACTGACAAATTCATGATTCTTTCGTGTGAAACGGCGATTTATGAGAAATGACGATAAAATTGCTGTTTTAAACTTGCAAAAACATAGAAAAACGCTGTTTTTAACTATTCAAACTGATAAATTCAGGTTTCTTTCGTGTGAAACGGCGATTTATGAGAAATGACGATAAAATTGCTGTTTTAAACTTGCAAAAACATAGAAAAACGCTGTTTTGAACTATTCAAACTGACAAATTCATGTTTCTTTCGTGTGAAACGGCGATTTATGAGAAATGACGATTATATTGCTGTTTTAAACTTGCAAAAACATAGAAAAACGCTGTTTTTAACTATTCAAACTGATAAATTCAGGTTTCTTTCGTTCGAAACGGCTATTTATAAGAAATGACGATAAAATTGCTGTTTTAAACTTGCGAAAACATAGAAAAACGCTGTTTTTAACTATTCAAACTGATAAATTCAGGTTTCTTTCGTTCGAAACGGCGATTTATGAGAAATGACGATATAATTGCTGTTTTAAACTTGCAAAAACATAGAAAAACGCTGTTTTTAACTATTCAAACTGATAAATTCAGGTTTCTTTCGTTCGAAACGGTGGATTATTGTGAAATCACGATAAAACTGCTGTTTTAAACTTGCTAAAACATAGAAAAACGCTGTTTTGAACTATTCAAACTGACAAATTCATGTTTCTTTCGTGTGAAACGGCGATTTATGAGAAATGGCGATAAAATTGCTGTTTTAAACTTGCAAAAACATAGTAAAACGCTGTTTTGAACTATTCAAACTGACAAATTCATGTTTCTTTCGTGTGAAACGGCGATTTATGAGAAATGACGATAAAATTGCTGTTTTAAACTTGCAAAAACATAGAAAAACGCTGTTTTTAACTATTCAAACTGATAAATTCAGGTTTCTTTCGTTCGAAACGGCGATTTATGAGAAATGACGATAAAATTGCTGTTTTAAACTTGCAAAAACATAGAAAAACGCTGTTTTTAACTATTTAAACTGATAAATTCAGGTTTCTATCGTTCGAAACGGCGATTTATGAGAAATGACGATAAAATTGCTGTTTTAAACTTGCAAAAACATAAAAAAACGCTGTTTTTAACTATTCAAACTGATAAATTCAGGTTTCTTTCGTTCGAAACGGTGGATTTTTGTGAAATCACGATAAAACTGCTGTTTTAAACTTGCAAAAACATAGAAAAACGCTGTTTTGAACTATTCAAACTGATAAATTCAGGTTTCTTTCGTTCGAAACGGTGGATTTTTGTTAAATCACGATAAAACTGCTGTTTTAAACTTGCAAAAACATAGAAAAACGCTGTTTTGAACTATTCAAACTGACAAATTCATGTTTCTTTCGTGTGAAACGGCGATTTATGAGAAATGACGATAAAATTGCTGTTTTAAACTTGCAAAAACATAGAAAAACGCTGTTTTTAACTATTCAAAGTGATAAATTCATGTTTCTTTCGTTCGAAACCGTGGATTTTTGTGAAATCACAATAAAACTGCTTTTTTAAACTTGCAAAAACATAGTAAAACGCTGTTTTGAACTATTCAAACTGACAAATTCATGTTTCTTTCGTGTGAAACGGCGATTTATGAGAAATGACGATAAAATTGCTGTTTTAAACTTGCAAAAACATAGAAAAACGCTGTTTTGAACTATTCAAACTGACAAATTCATGTTTCTTTCGTGTGAAACGGCGATTTATGAGAAATGACGATAAAATTGTTGTTTTAAACTTGCAAAAACATAGAAAAACGCTGTTTTTAACTATTCAAACTGATAAATTCAGGTTTCTTTCGTGCGAAACGGCGATTTATGAGAAATGACGATAAAATTGCTGTTTTAAACTTGCAAAAATATAGAAAAACGCTGTTTTTAACTATTCAAACTGATAAATTCAGGTTTCTTTCGTTCGAAACGGTGGATTTTTGTGAAATCCCAATAAAACTGCTGTTTTAAACTTGCAAAAACATAGAAAAACGCTGTTTTGAACTATTCAAACTGACAAATTCATGTTTCTTTCGTGTGAAACGGCGATTTATGAGAAATGACGATAAAATTGCTGTTTTAAACTTGCAAAAACATAGTAAAACGCTGTTTTGAACTATTCAAACTGACAAATTCATGTTTCTTTCGTGTGAAACGGCGATTTATGAGAAATGACGATAAAATTGCTGTTTTAAACTTGCAAAAACATAGAAAAACGCTGTTTTTAACTATTCAAACTGATAAATTCAGGTTTCTTTCGTTCGAAACGGTGGATTTTTGTGAAATCACGATAAAACTGCTGTTTTAAACTTGCTAAAACATAGAAAAACGCTGTTTTGAACTATTCAAACTGACAAATTCATGTTTCTTTTGTGTGAAACGGCGATTTATGAGAAATGGCGATAAAATTGCTGTTTTAAACTTGCAAAAACATAGTAAAACGCTGTTTTGAACTATTCAAACTGACAAATTCATGTTTCTTTCGTGTGAAACGGCGATTTATGAGAAATGACGATAAAATTGCTGTTTTAAACTTGCAAAAACATAGAAAAACGCTGTTTTGAACTATTCAAACTGACAAATTCATGTTTCTTTCGTGTGAAACGGCGATTTATGAGAAATGACGATAAAATTGCTGTTTTAAACTTGCAAAAACATAGAAAAACGCTGTTTTTAACTATTTAAACTGATAAATTCAGGTTTCTTTTGTTCGAAACGGCGATTTATGAGAAATGACGATAAAATTGCTGTTTTAAACTTGCAAAAACATAAAAAAACGCTGTTTTTAACTATTCAAACTGATAAATTCAGGTTTCTTTCGTTCGAAACGGTGGATTTTTGTGAAATCACGATAAAACTGCTGTTTTAAACTTGTAAAAACATAGAAAAACGCTGTTTTGAACTATTCAAACTGATAAATTCAGGTTTCTTTCGTTCGAAACGGTGGATTTTTGTAAAATCACGATAAAACTGCTGTTTTAAACTTGCAAAAACATAGAAAAACGCTGTTTTGAACTATTCAAACTGACAAATTCATGTTTCTTTCGTGTGAAACGGCGATTTATGAGAAATGACGATAAAATTGCTGTTTTAAACTTGCAAAAACATAGAAAAACGCTGTTTTTAACTATTCAAAGTGATAAATTCATGTTTCTTTCGTTCGAAACCGTGGATTTTTGTGAAATCACAATAAAACTGCTGTTTTAAACTTGCAAAAACATAGAAAAACGCTGTTTTGAACTATTCAAACTGACAAATTCATGTTTCTTTTGTGTGAAACGGCGATTTATGAGAAATAACGATAAAATTGCTGTTTTAAACTTGCAAAAACATAGTAAAACGCTGTTTTGAACTATTCAAACTGACAAATTCATGTTTCTTTCGTGTAAAAACGGCGATTTATGAGAAATGACGATATAATTGCTGTTTTAAACATGCAAAAACATAGAAAAACGCTGTTTTGAACTATTCAAACTGACAAATTCATGTTTCATTCGTGTGAAACGGCGATTTATGAGAAATGACGATAAAATTGATGTGTTATACTTGCAAAAACATAAAAAAACGCTGTTTTTAACTATTCAAACTGATAAATTCAGGTTTCTTTCGTTCGAAACGGTGGATTTTTGTGAAATCACGATAAAACTGCTGTTTTAAACTTGCAAAAACATAGAAAAACGCTGTTTCAAACTATTCAAACTGATAAATTCATGTTTCTTTCGTGTGAAACGGCGATTTATGAGAAATGACGTTAAAATTGCTGTTTTAAACTTGCAAAAACATAGAAAAACGCTGTTTTTAACTATTCAAACTGATAAATTCAGGTTTCTTTCGTTCAAAACGGTGGATTTTTGTGAAATCACGATAAAACTGCTGTTTTAAACTTGCAAAAACATAGAAAAACGCTGTTTTGAACTATTCAAACTGACAAATTCATGTTTCTTTCGTGTGAAACGGCGATTTATGAGAAATGACGATAAAATTGCTGTTTTAAACTTGCAAAAACATAGTAAAACGCTGTTTTGAACTATTCAAACTGACAAATTCATGTTTCTTTCGTGTGAAACGGCGATTTACGAGAAATGACGATAAAATTGCTGTTTTAAACTTGCAAAAACATATAAAAACGCTGTTTTTAACTATTCAAACTGATAAAATCAGGTTTCTTTCGTTCGAAACGGTGGATTTTTGTGAAATCACGATAAAACTGCTGTTTTAAACTTGCAAAAACATACAAAAACGCTGTTCTTAACTATTCAAACTGATAAATTCAGGTTTCTTTCGTTCGAAACGGCGATTTATGAGAAATGACGATAAAATTGCTGTTTTAAACTTGCAAAAACATAGAAAAACGCTGTTTCCAACTATTCAAACTGATAAATTTAGGTTTCTTTCGTTCGAAACGGTGGATTTTTGTGAAATCACGATAAAACTGCTGTTTTAAACTTGCAATAACATAGAAAAACGCTGTTTTGAACTATTCAAACTGACAAATTCATGTTTCTTTCGTGTGAAACGGCGATTTATGAGAAATGACGATAAAATTGCTGTTTTAAACTTGCAAAAACATAGAAAAACGCTGTTTTTAACTATTCAAACTGATAAATTCAGGTTTCTTTCGTTCGAAACGGTGGATTTTTGTGAAATCACGATAAAACTGCTGTTTTAAACTTGCAAAAACATAGAAAAACTCTGTTTTGAACTATTCAAACTGATAAATTCATGTTTCTTTTGTGTGAAACGGCGATTTATGAGAAATGACGATAAAATTGCTGTTTTAAACTTGCAAAAACATAGAAAAACGCTGTTTTTAACTATTCATACTGATAAATTCAGGTTTCTTTCGTTCGAAACGGTGGATTTTTGTGAAATCACTATAAAACTGCTGTTTTAAACTTGCAAAAACATAGAAAAACACTGTTTTGAACTATTCAAACTGAAAAATTTATGTTTCTTTCGTGTGAAACGGCGATTTATGAGAAATGACGATAAAATTGCTGTTTTAAACTTGCAAAAACATAGAAAAACGCTGTTTTGAACTATTCAAACTGACAAATTCATGTTTCTTTCGTGTGAAACGGCGATTTATGAGAAATGACGATAAAATTGCTGTTTTAAACTTGCAAAAACATAGTAAAACGCTGTTTTGAACTATTCAAACTGACAAATTCATGTTTCTTTCGTGTGAAACGGCGATTTATGAGAAATGACGATAAAATTGCTGTTTTAAACTTGCAAAAACATAGAAAAACGCTGTTTTTAACTATTCAAACTGATAAATTCAGGTTTCTTTCGTTCGAAACGGTGGATTTTTGTGAAATCACGATAAAACTGCTGTTTTAAACTTGCAAAAACATAGAAAAACGCTGTTTCCAACTATTCAAACTGATAAATTCAGGTTTCTTTCGTTCGAAACGGCGATTTATGAGAAATGACGATAAAATTGCTGTTTTACACTTGCAAAAACATAGAAAAACGCTGTTTTGAACTATTCAAACTGACAAATTCATGTTTCTTTCATGTGAAACGGCGATTTATGAGAAATGACGATAAAATTGCTGTTTTAAACTTGTAAAAACATATTAAAACGCTGTTTTGAACTATTCAAACTGAAAAATTCATGTTTCTTTCGTGTGAAACGGCGATTTATGAGAAATGACGATAAAATTGCTGTTTTAAACTTGCAAAAACATAGAAAAACGCTGTTTTTAACTATTCAAACTGATAAATTCAGGTTTCTTTCGTTCGAAACGGTGGATTTTTGTGAAATCACGATAAAACTGCTGTTTTAAACTTGCAAAAACATAGAAAAACGCTGTTTTGAACTATTCAAACTGATAAATTCATGTTTCTTTCGTGTGAAACGGCGATTTATGAGAAATGACGATAAAATTGCTGTTTTAAACTTGCAAAAACATAGAAAAACGCTGTTTTGAACTATTCAAACTGACAAATTCATGTTTCTTTTGTGCGAAACGGCGATTTATGAGAAATGACGATAAAATTGCTGTTTTAAACTTGCAAAAACATAGAAAAACGCTGTTTTGAACTATTCAAACTGACAAATTCATGTTTCTTTCGTGCGAAACGGCGATTTATGAGAAATGACGTTAAAATTGCTGTTTTAAACTTGCAAAAACATAGAAAAACGCTGTTTTTAACTATTCAAACTGATAAATTCAGGTTTCTTTCGTGCGAAACGGCGATTTATGAGAAATGACGATAAAATTGCTATTTTAAACTTGCAAAAACATAGAAAAACGCTGCTTTGAACTATTCAAACTGACAAATTCATGTTTCTTTTGTGCGAAGCGGCGATTTATGAGAAATGACGATAAAATTGCTGTTTAAAACTTGCAAAAACATAGAAAAACGCTGTTTTCAACTATTCAAACTGATAAATTCATGTTTCTTTCGTGCGAAACGGCGATTTATGAGAAATGATGATAAAATTGCTGTTTTAAACTTGCAAAAATATAGAAAAACGCTGTTTTGAATTATTCAAACTGACAAATTCATGTTTCTTTCGTGCGAAACGGCGATTTATGAGAAATGACGATAAAATTGCTGTTTTAAACTTGCAAAAACATAGTAAAACGCTGTTTTGAACTATTCAAACTGACAAATTCATGTTTCTTCCGTGTGAAACGGCGATTTATGAGAAATGACGATAAAATTGCTGTTTTAAACTTGCAAAAACATAGAAAAACGCTGTTTTGAACTCTTCAAACTGACAAATTCATGTTTCATTCGTGTGAAACGGCGATTTATGAGAAATGACGATAAAATTGCTGTTTTAAACTTGCAAAAACATAAAAAAACGCTGTTTTTAACTATTCAAACTGATAAATTCAGGTTTCTTTCGTTCGAAACGGTGGATTTTTGTGAAATCACGATAAAACTGCAGTTTTAAACTTGCAAAAACATAGAAAAACGCTGTTTTGAACTATTCAAACTGACAAATTCATGTTTCTTTCGTGTGAAACGGCGATTTATGAGAAATGACGATAAAATTGCTGTTTTAAACTTGCAAAAACATAGAAAAACGCTGTTTTGAACTATTCAAACTGACAAATTCATGTTTCTTTCGTGTGAAACGGCGATTTATGAGAAATGACGATAAAATTGCTGTTTTAAACTTGCAAAAACATAGAAAAACGCTGTTTTCAACTATTCAAACTGATAAATTCATGTTTCTTTCGTGTGAAACGGCGATTTATGAGAAATGACGATAAAATTGCTGTTTTAAACTTGCAAAAACATAGAAAAACGCTGTATTCAACTATTCAAACTGATAAATTCATATTTCTTTCGTGTGAAGCGGCGATTTATGAGAAATGACGATAAAATTGCTGTTTTAAACTTGCAAAAACCTAGTAAAACGCTGTTTTGAACTATTCAAACTGACAAATTCATGTTTCTTTCGTGTGAAACGGCGATTTATGAGAAATGACGATAAAATTGCTGTTTTAAACTTGCAAAAACATAGAAAAACGCTGTTTTGAACTATTCAAACTGACAAATTTATGTTTCTTTCCTGTGAAACGGCGATTTTTGAGAAATGACGATAAAATTGCTGTTTTAAACTTGCAAAAACATTAAAAAAACGCTGTTTTTAACTATTCAAACTGATAAATTCAGGTTTCTTTCGTTCGAAATGGTGGATTTTTGTAAAATCACGATAAAACTGCTGTTTTAAACTTGCAAAAACATAGAAAAACGCTGTTTCAAACTATTCAAACTGATAAATTCATGTTTCTTTCGTGTGAAACGGCGATTTATGAGAAATGACGTTAAAATTGCTGTTTTAAACTTGCAAAAACATAGAAAAACGCTGTTTTTAACTATTCAAACTGATAAATTCAGGTTTCTTTCGTTCGAAACGGTGGATTTTTGTGAAATCACGATAAAACTGCTGTTTTAAACTTGCAAAAACATAGAAAAACGCTGTTTTGAACTATTCAAACTGACAAATTCATGTTTCTTTCGTGTGAAACGGCGATTTATGAGAAATGACGATAAAATTGCTGTTTTAAACTTGCAAAAACATAGAAAAACGCTGTTTTGAACTATACAAACTGACAAATTCATGTTTCTTTCGTGTGAAACGGCGATTTATGAGAAATGACAATAAAATTGCTGTTTTAAACTTGCAAAAACATAGTAAAACGCTGTTTTGGACTATTCAAACTGACAAATTCATGTGTCTTTCGTGTGAAACGGCGATTTATGAGAAATGACGATAAAATTGCTGTTTTAAACTTGCAAAAACATAGAAAAACTCTGTTTTGAACTATTCAAACTGACAAATTCATGTTTCTTTCGTGTGAAACGGCGATTTATGAGAAATGACGATAAAATTGCTGTTTTAAACTTGCAAAAACATAGAAAAACGCTGTTTTTAACTATTCAAACTGATAAATTCAGGTTTCTTTCGTTCGAAACGGTGGATTTTTGTGAAATCACGATAAAACTGCTGTTTTAAACTTGCAAAAACATAGAAAAACGCTGTTTTGAACTATTCAAACTGACAAATTCATGTTTCTTTCGTGTGAAACGGCGATTAATGAGAAATGACGATAAAATTGCTGTTTTAAACTTGCAAAAACATAGTAAAACGCTGTTTTGAACTATTCAAACTGACAAATTCATGTTTCTTTCGTGTGAAACGGCGATTTATGAGAAATGACGATAAAATTGCTGTTTTAAACTTGCAAAAACATAGATAACGCTGTTTTCAACTATTCAAACTGATAAATTCATGTTTCTTTCGTGTGAAACGGCGATTTATGAGAAATGACGATAAAATTGCTGTTTTAAACTTGCAAGAACTTAGTAAAACGCTGTTTTGAACTATTCAAACTGACAAATTCATGTTTCTTTCGTGTGAAACGGCGATTTATGAGAAATAACTATAAAATTGCTGTTTTAAACTTGCAAAAACATAGAAAAACGCTGTTTTTAACTATTCAAACTGATAAATTCAGGTTTCTTTCGTTCGAAACGGTGGATTTTTGTGAAATCACGATAAAACTGCTGTTTTAAACTTGCAAAAACATAGAAAAACGCTGTTTTGAACTATTCAAACTGACAAATTCATGTTTCTTTCGTGTGAAACGGCGATTTATGAGAAATGACGATAAAATTGCTGTTTTAAACTTGCAAAAACATAGAAAAACGCTGTTTTGAACTATTCAAACTGACAAATTCATGTTTCCTTCGTGTGAAACGGCGATTTATGAGAAATGACGATAAAATTGCTGTTTAACTTGCAAAAACATAGAAAAACGCTGTTTTTAACTATTCAAACTGATAAATTCAGGTTTCTTTCGTGCGAAACGGCGATTTATGAGAAATGACGATAAAATTGCTGTTTTAAACTTGCAAAAACATAGAAAAACGCTGTTTTTAACTATTCAAACTGATAAATTCAGGTTTCTTTTGTTCGAAACGGTGGATTTTTGTGAAATCACAATAAAACTGCTGTTTTAAACTTGCAAAAACATAGAAAAACGCTCTTTTCAACTATTCAAACTGACAAATTCATGTTTCTTTCGTGTGAAACGGCGATTTATGAGAAATGACGATAAAATTGCTGTTTTAAACTTGCAAAAACATAGTAAAACGCTGTTTTGAACTATTCAAACTGACAAATTCATGTTTCTTTCGTGTGAAACGGCGATTTATGAGAAATGACGATAAAATTGCTGTTTTAAACTTGCAAAAACATAGAAAAACGCTGTTTTTAACTATTCAAACTGATAAATTCAGGTTTCTTTCGTTCGAAACGGTGGATTTTTGTTAAATCACGATAAAACTGCTGTTTTAAACTTGCAAAAACATAGAAAAACACTGTTTTGAACTATTCAAACTGACAAATTCATGTTTCTTTCGTGTGAAACGGCGATTTGTGAGAAATGACGATAAAATTGCTGTTTTAAACTTGCAAAAACATAGAAAAACGCAGTTTTTAACTATTCAAACTGATAAATTCAGGTTTCTTTCGTTCGAAACGGTGGATTTTTGTGAAATCACAATAAAACTGCTGTTTTAAACTTGCAAAAACATAGAAAAACGCTGTTTTGAACTATTCAAACTGACAAATTCATGTTTCTTTCGTGTGAAACGGCGATTTATGGGAAATGACGATAAAATTGCTGTTTTAAACTTGCAAAAACATAGTAAAACGCTGTTTTGAACTATTCAAACTGACAAATTCATGTTTCTTTCGTGTGAAACGGCGATTTATGAGAAATGACGATAAAATTGCTGTTTTAAACTTGCAAAAACATAGAAAAACGCTGTTTTTAACTATTCAAACTGATAAATTCAGGTTTCTTTCGTTCGAAACGGTGGATTTTTGTTAAACACGATAAAACTGCTGTTTTAAACTTGCAAAAACATAGAAAAACACTGTTTTGAACTATTCAAACTGACAAATTCATGTTTCTTTCGTGTGAAACGGCGATTTATGAGAAATGACGATAAAATTGCTGTTTTAAACTTGCAAAAACATAGAAAAACGCAGTTTTAACTATTCAAACTGATAAATTCAGGTTTCTTTCGTTCGAAACGGTGGATTTTTGTGAAATCACAATAAAACTTCTGTTTTAAACTTGCAAAAACATAGAAAAACGCTGTTTTGAACTATTCAAACTGACAAATTCATGTTTCTTTCGTGTGAAACGGCGATTATGGGAAATGACGATAAAATTGCTGTTTTAAACTTGCAAAAACATAGTAAAACGCTGTTTTGAACTATTCAAACTGACAAATTCATGTTTCTTTCGTGTGAAACGGCGATTTATGAGAAATGACGATAAAATTGCTGTTTTAAACTTGCAAAAACATAGAAAAACGCTGTTTTTAACTATTCAAACTGATAAATTCAGGTTTCTTTTGTGCGAACGGCGATTTATGAGAAATGACGATAAAATTGCTGTTTTAAACTTGCAAAAACATAGAAAAACGCTGTTTTTAACTATTCAAACTGATAAATTCAGGATTCTTTCGTTCGAAACGGTGGATTTTTGTGAAATCACAATAAAACTGCTGTTTTAAACTTGCAAAAACATAAAAAAAGCTGTTTTGAACTATTCAAACTGACAAATTCATGTTTCTTTCGTGTGAAACGGCGATTTATGAGAAATGACGATAAAATTGCTGTTTTAAACTTGCAAAAACATAGTAAAACGCTGTTTTGAACTATTCAAACTGACAAATTCATGTTTCTTTCGTGTGAAACGGCGATTTATGAGAAATGACGATAAAATTGCTGTTTTAAACTTGCAAAAACATAGAAAAACGCTGTTTTTAACTATTCAAACTGATAAATTCAGGATTTTTTCGTTCGAAACGGTGGATTTTGTGAAATCACAATAAAACTGCTGTTTTAAACTTGCAAAAACATAAAAAAAGCTGTTTTGAACTATTCAAACTGACAAATTCATGTTTCTTTTGTGTGAAACGGCGATTTATGAGAAATGACGATAAAATTGCTGTTTTAAACTTGCAAAAACATAGTAAAACGCTGTTTTAAACTATTCAAACTGACAAATTCATGTTTCTTTCGTGTGAAACGGCGATTTATGAGAAATGACGATAAAATTGCTGTTTTAAACTTGCAAAAACATAGAAAAACGCTGTTTTTAACTATTCAAACTGATAAATTCAGGTTTCTTTCGTTCGAAACGGTGGATTTTTGTGAAATCACGATAAAACTGCTGTTTTAAACTTGCAAAAACATAGAAAAACGCTGTTTTTGAACTATTCAAACTGACAAATTCATGTTCCTTTCGTGTGAAACGGCGATTTATGAGTAATGACGATAAAATTGCTGTTTTAAACTTGCAAAAACATAGAAAAACGCTGTTTTGAACTATTCAAACTGACAAATTCATGTTTCTTTCATGTGGAACGGCGATTTATGAGAAATGACGATAAAATTGCTGTTTAACTTGCAAAAACATAGAAAAATGCTGTTTTTAACTATTCAAACTGATAAATTCAGGTTTCTTTCGTTCGAAACGGTGGATTTTTGTGAAATCACAATAAAACTGCTGTTTTGAACTTGCAAAAACATAGAAAAACGCTGTTTTGAACTATTCAAACTGACAAATTCATGTTTCTTTCATGTGAAACGGCGATTTATGAGAAATGACGATAAAATTGCAGTTTTAAACTTGCAAAAACATAGTAAAACGCTGTTTTGAACTATTCAAACTGACAAATTCATGTTTCTTTCGTGTGAAACGGCGATTTATGAGAAATGACGATAAAATTGCTGTTTTAAACTTGCAAAAACATAGAAAAACGCTGTTTTTAACTATTCAAACTGATAAATTCAGGTTTCTTTCGTTCGAAACGGTGGATTTTTGTGAAATCACGATAAAACTGCTGTTTTAAACTTGCAAAAACATAGAAAAACGCTGTTTTGAACTATTCAAACTGAAAAATTTATTTTTCTTTTGTGTGAAACGGCGATTTATGAGAAATGACGATAAAATTGCTGTTTTAAACTTGCAAAAACATAGTAAAACGCTGTTTGAACTATTCAATCTGACAAATTCATGTTTCTTTCGTGTGAAACGGCGATTTATGAGAAATGACGATAAAATTGCTGTTTTAAACTTGCAAAAACTTAGAAAAACGCTGTTTTTAACTATTCAAACTGATAAATTCAGGTTTCTTTCGTGCGAAACGCGATTTATGAGAAATGACGATAAAATTGCTGTTTTAAACTTGCAAAAACATAGAAAAACGCTGTTTTTAACTATTCAAACTGATAAATTCAGGTTTCTTTCGTTCGAAACGGTGGATTTTTGTGAAATCACAATAAAACTGCTGTTTTAAACTTGCAAAAACATAGAAAAACGCTGTTTTGAACTATTCAAACTGACAAATTCATGTTTCTTCCGTGTGAAACGGCGATTTATGAGAAATGACGATAAAATTGCTGTTTTAAACTTGCAAAAACATAGAAAAACGCTGTTTTGAACTCTTCAAACTGACAAATTCATGTTTTATTCGTGTGAAACGGCGATTTATGAGAAATGACGATAAAATTGCTGTTTTAAACTTGCAAAAACATAAAAAAACGCTGTTTTTAACTATTCAAACTGATAAATTCAGGTTTCTTTCGTTCGAAACGGTGGATTTTTGTGAAATCACGATAAAACTGCTGTTTTAAACTTGCAAAAACATAGAAAAACGCTGTTTCCAAATATTCAAACTGATAAACTCATGTTTCTTTCGTGTGAAACGACGATTTATGAGAAATGACGTTAAAATTGCTGTTTTAAACTTGCAAGAACATAGAAAAACGCTGTTTTTAACTATTCAAACTGATAAATTCAGGTTTCTTTCGTTCGAAACGGTGGATTTTTGTGAAATCACGATAAAACTGCTGTTTTAAACTTGCAAAAACATAGAAAAACGCTGTTTTGAACTATTCAAACTGACAAATTCATGTTTTTTCGTGTGAAACGGCGATTTATGAGAAATGACGATAAAATTGCTGTTTTAAACTTGCAAAAACATAGAAAAACGCTGTTTTGAACTATTCAAACTGACAAATTTATGTTTCTTTCGTGTGAAACGGCGATTTATGAGAAATTACAATAAAATTGCTGTTTTAAACTTGCAAAAACTTAAAAAAACGCTGTTTTTAACTTTTCAAACTGATAAATTCAGGTTTCTTTCGTTCGAAACGGTGGATTTTTGTGAAATCACGATAAAACTGCTGTTTTAAACTTGCAAAAACATAGAAAAACGCTGTTTCCAACTATTCAAACTGATAAATTCATGTTTCTTTCGTGTGAAACGGCGATTTATGAGAAATGACGTTAAAATTGCAGTTTTAAACTTGCAAAAACATAGAAAAACGCTGTTTTTAACTATTCAAACTGATAAATTCAGGTTTCTTTCGTTCGAAACGGTGGATATTTGTTAAATCACGATAAAACTGCTGTTTTAAACTTGCAAAAACATAGAAAAACACTGTTTTGAACTATTCAAACTGACAAATTCATGTTTCTTTCGTGTGAAACGGCGATTTATGAGAAATGACGATAAAATTGCTGTTTTAAACTTGCAAAAACATAGTAAAACGCTGTTTTGAACTATTCAAACTGACAAATTCATGTTTCTTTCGTGTGAAACGGCGATTTATGAGAAATGACGATAAAATTGCTGTTTTAAACTTGCAAAAACATAGAAAAACGCTGTTTTTAACTATTCAAACTGATAAATTCAGGTTTCTTTTGTGCGAAACGGCGATTTATGAGAAATGACGATAAAATTGCTGTTTTAAACTTGCAAAAACATAGAAAAACGCTGTTTTGAACTATTCAAACTGACAAATTTATGTTTCTTTCGTGTGAAACGGCGATTTATGAGAAATTACGATAAAATTGCTGTTTTAAACTTGCAAAAACATAAAAAAACGCTGTTTTTAACTTTTCAAACTGATAAATTCAGGTTTCTTTCGTTCGAAACGGTGGATTTTTGTGAAATCACGATAAAACTGCTGTTTTAAACTTGCAAAAACATAGAAAAACGCTGTTTCCAACTATTCAAACTGATAAATTCATGTTTCTTTCGTGTGAAACGGCGATTTATGAGAAATGACGTTAAAATTGCAGTTTTAAACTTGCAAAAACATAGAAAAACGCTGTTTTTAACTATTCAAACTGATAAATTCAGGTTTCTTTCGTTCGAAACGGTGGATTTTTGTTAAATCACGATAAAACTGCTGTTTTAAACTTGCAAAAACATAGAAAAACACTGTTTTGAACTATTCAAACTGACAAATTCATGTTTCTTTCGTGTGAAACGGCGATTTATGAGAAATGACGATAAAATTGCTGTTTTAAACTTGCAAAAACATAGTAAAACGCTGTTTTGAACTATTCAAACTGACAAATTCATGTCTCTTTCGTGTGAAACGGCGATTTATGAGAAATGACGATAAAATTGCTGTTTTAAACTTGCAAAAACATAGAAAAACGCTGTTTTTAACTATTCAAACTGATAAATTCAGGTTTCTTTTGTGCGAAACGGCGATTTATGAGAAATGTCGATAAAATTGCTGTTTTTAACTTGCAAAAACATAGAAAAACGCTGTTTTTAACTATTCAAACTGATAAATTCAGGATTCTTTCGTTCGAAACGGTGGATTTTTGTGAAATCACAATAAAACTGCTGTTTTAAACTTGCAAAAACATAAAAAAAGCTGTTTTGAACTATTCAAACTGACAAATTCATGTTTCTTTCGTGTGAAACGGCGATTTATGAGAAATGACGATAAAATTGCTGTTTTAAACTTGCAAAAACATAGTAAAACGCTGTTTTGAACTATTCAAACTGACAAATTCATGTTTCTTTCGTGTGAAACGGCGATTTATGAGAAATGACGATAAAATTGCTGTTTTAAACTTGCAAAAACATAAAAAAAGCTGTTTTGAACTATTCAAACTGACAAATTCATGTTTCTTTTGTGTGAAACGGCGATTTATGAGAAATGACGATAAAATTGCTGTTTTAAACTTGCAAAAACATAGTAAAACGCTGTTTTGAACTATTCAAACTGACAAATTCATGTTTCTTTCGTGTGAAACGGCGATTTATGAGAAATGACGATAAAATTGCTATTTAAACTTGCAAAAACATAGAAAAACGCTGTTTTTAACTATTCAAACTGATAAATTCAGGTTTCTTTCGTTCGAAACGGTGGATTTTTGTGAAATCACGATAAAACTGCTGTTTTAAACTTGCAAAAACATAGAAAAACGCTGTTTTGAACTATTCAAACTGACAAATTCATGTTTCTTTCGTGTGAAACGGCGATTTATGAGAAATGACGATAAAATTGCTGTTTTAAACTTGCAAAAACATAGAAAAACGCTGTTTTGAACTATTCAAACTGACAAATTCATGTTTCTTTCATGTGAAACGGCGATTTATGAGAAATGACGATAAAATTGCTGTTTAACTTGCAAAAACATAGAAAAATGCTGTTTTTAACTATTCAAACTGATAAATTCAGGTTTCTTTCGTTCGAAACGGTGGATTTTTGTGAAATCACAATAAAACTGCTGTTTTTAACTTGCAAAAACATAGAAAAACGCTGTTTTGAACTATTCAAACTGACAAATTCATGTTTCTTTCATGTGAAACGGCGATTTATGAGAAATGACGATAAAATTGCAGTTTTAAACTTGCAAAAACATAGTAAAACGCTGTTTTGAACTATTCAAACTGACAAATTCATGTTTCTTTCGTGTGAAACGGCGATTTATGAGAAATGACGATAAAATTGCTGTTTTAAACTTGCAAAAACATAGAAAAACGCTGTTTTTAACTATTCAAACTGATAAATTCAGGTTTCTTTCGTTCGAAACGGTGGATTTTTGTGAAATCACGATAAAACTGCTGTTTTAAACTTGCAAAAACATAGAAAAACGCTGTTTTGAACTATTCAAACTGAAAAATTCATTTTTCTTTTGTGTGAAACGGCGATTTATGAGAAATGACGATAAAATTGCTGTTTTAAACTTGCAAAAACATAGTAAAACGCTGTTTTGAACTATTCAATCTGACAAATTCATGTTTCTTTCGTGTGAAACGGCGATTTATGAGAAATGACGATAAAATTGCTGTTTTAAACTTGCAAAAACTTAGAAAAACGCTGTTTTTAACTATTCAAACTGATAAATTCAGGTTTCTTTCGTGCGAAACGGCGATTTATGAGAAATGACGATAAAATTGCTGTTTTAAACTTGCAAAAACATAGAAAAACGCTGTTTTTAACTATTCAAACTGATAAATTCAGGTTTCTTTCGTTCGAAACGGTGGATTTTTGTGAAATCACAATAAAACTGCTGTTTTAAACTTACAAAAACATAGAAAAACGCTGTTTTGAACTATTCAAACTGACAAATTCATGTTTCTTCCGTGTGAAACGGCGATTTATGAGAAATGACGATAAAATTGCTGTTTTAAACTTGCAAAAATATAGAAAAACGCTGTTTTGAACTCTTCAAACTGACAAATTCATGTTCCATTCGTGTGAAACGGCGATTTATGAGAAATGACGATAAAATTGCTGTTTTAAACTTGCAAAAACATAAAAAAACGCTGTTTTTAACTATTCAAACTGATAAATTCAGGTTTCTTTCGTTCGAAACGGTGGATTTTTGTGAAATCACGATAAAACTGCTGTTTTAAACTTGCAAAAACATAGAAAAACGCTGTTTCCAAATATTCAAACTGATAAACTCATGTTTCTTTCGTGTTAAACGACGATTTATGAGAAATGACGTTAAAATTGCTGTTTTAAACTTGCAAGAACATAGAAAAACGCTGTTTTTAACTATTCAAACTGATAAATTCAGGTTTCTTTCGTTCGAAACGGTGGATTTTTGTGAAATCACGATAAAACTGCTGTTTTAAACTTGCAAAAACATAGAAAAACGCTGTTTTGAACTATTCAAACTGACAAATTCATGTTTTTTCGTGTGAAACGGCGATTTATGAGAAATGACGATAAAATTGCTGTTTTAAACTTGCAAAAACAAAAAAAACGCTGTTTTTAACTTTTCAAACCGATAAATTCAGGTTTCTTTCGTTCGAAACGGTGGATTTTTGTGAAATCACGATAAAACTGCTGTTTTAAACTTGCAAAAACATAGAAAAACGCTGTTTCCAACTATTCAAACTGATAAATTCATGTTTCTTTCGTGTGAAACGGCGATTTATGAGAAATGACGTTAAAATTGCAGTTTTAAACTTGCAAAAACATAGAAAAACGCTGTTTTTAACTATTCAAACTGATAAATTCAGGTTTCTTTCGTTCAAAACGGTGGATTTTTGTGAAATCACGATAAAACTGCTGTTTTAAACTTGCATAAACATAAAAAAACGCTTTTTTGAACTATTCAAACTGACAAATTCATGTTTCTTTCGTGTGAAACGGCGATTTATGAGAAATGACGATAAAATTGCTGTTTTAAACTTGCAAAAACATAGAAAAACGCTGTTTTGAACTATTCAAACTGACAAATTCATGTTTCTTTCGTGTGAAACGGCGATTTATGAGAAATGACGATAAAATTGCTGTTTTAAACTTGCAAAAACATAGTAAAACGCTGTTTTGAACTATTCAAACTGACAAATTCATGTTTCTTTCGTGTGAAACGGCGATTTATGAGAAATGACGATAAAATTGCTGTTTTAAACTTGCAAAAACATAGAAAAACGCTGTTTTGAACTATTCGTACTGACAAATTCATGTTTCTTTCGTGTGAAACGGCGATTTATGAGAAATGACGATAAAATTGCTGTTTTAAACTTTCAAAAACATAGAAAAACGCTGTTTTTAACTATTCAAACTGATAAATTCAGGTTTCTTTCGTGCGAAACGGCGATTTATGAGAAATGACGATAAAATTGCTGTTTTAAACTTGCAAAAACATAGAAAAACGCTGTTTTTAACTATTCAAACTGATAAATTCAGGTTTCTTTCGTTCGAAACGGTGGATTTTTTGTGAAATCACAATAAAACTGCTGTTTTAAACTTGCAAAAACATAGAAAAACGCTGTTTTGAACTATTCAAACTGACAAATTCATGTTTCTTTCGTGTGAAACGGCGATTTATGAGAAATGACGATAAAATTGCTGTTTTAAACTTGCAAAAACATAGTAAAACGCTGTTTTGAACTATTCAAACTGACAAATTCATGTTTCTTTCGTGTGAAACGGCGATTTATGAGAAATGACGATAAAATTGCTGTTTTAAACTTGCAATAACATAGAAAAACGCTGTTTTTAACTATTCAAACTGATAAATTCAGGTTTCTTTCGTTCGAAACGGTGGATTTTTGTGAAATCACGATAAAACTGCTGTTTTAAACTTGCAAAAACATAGAAAAACGCTGTTTTGAACTATTCAAACTGACAAATTCATGTTTCTTTCGTGTGAAACGGTGATTTATGAGAAATGACGATAAAATTGCTGTTTTAAACTTGCAAAAACATAGTAAAACGCTGTTTTGAACTATTCAAACTGACAAATTCATGTTTCTTTCGTGTGAAACGGCGATTTATGAGAAATGACGATAAAATTGCTGTTTTAAACTTGCAAAAACATAGAAAAACGCTGTTTTGAACTATTCAAACTGACAAATTCATGTTTCTTTCGTGTGAAACGACGATTTATGAGAAATGACGATAAAATTGCTGTTTTAAACTTGAAAAAACATAGAAAAACACTGTTTTGAACTATTCAAACTGACAAATTTATGTTTCTTTCGTGTGAAACGGCGATTTATGAGAAATGACGATAAAATTGCTGTTTTAAACTTGCAAAAACATAAAAAAACGCTGTTTTTAACTATTCAAACTGATAAATTCAGGTTTCTTTCGTTCGAAACGGTGGATATTTGTGAAATCACGATAAAACTGCTGTTTTAAACTTGCAAAAACATAGAAAAGCGCTGTTTCCAACTATTCAACCTGATAAATTCATGTTTCTTTCGTGTGAAACTGCGATTTATGAGAAATGACGTTAAAATTGCTGTTTTAAACTTGCAAAAACATAGAAAAACGCTGTTTTTAACTATTCAAACTGATAAATTCAGGTTTCTTTCGTTCGAAACGGTGGATTTTTGTGAAATCACGATAAAACTGCTGTTTTAAACTTGCAAAAACATAGAAAAACGCTGTTTTGAACTATTCAAACTGACAAATTCATGTTTCTTTCGTGTGAAACGGCGATTTATGAGAAATGACGATAAAATTGCTGTTTTAAACTTGCAAAAACATAGAAAAACGCTGTTTTGAACTATTCAAACTGACAAATTCATGTTTCTTTCTTGTGAAACGGCGATTTATTAAAAATGACGATAAAATTGCTGTTTTAAACTTGCAAAAACATAGAAAAACGCTGTTTTCAACTATTCAAACTGATAAATTCATGTTTCTTTCGTGTGAAACGGCGATTTATGAGAAATGACGATAAAATTGCTGTTTTAAACTTGCAAAAACATAAAAAAACTCTGTTTTTAACTATTCAAACTTATAAATTCAGGTTTCTTTTGTTCGAAACGGTGGATTTTTGTGAAATCACGATAAAACTGCTGTTTTAACTTGCAAAAACATAGAAAAACGCTGTTTCCAAATATTCAAACTGATAAATTCATGTTTCTTTCGTGTGAAACGGCGATTTATGAGAAATGACGTTAAAATTGCTGTTTTAAACTTGCAAAAACATAGAAAAACGCTGTTTTTAACTATTCAAACTGATAAATTCAGGTTTCTTTCGTTCGAAACGGTGGATTTTTGTGAAATCACGATAAAACTGCTGTTTTAAACTTGCAAAAACATAGAAAAACGCTGTTTTGAACTATTCAAACTGACAAATTCATGTTTCTTTCGTGTGAAACGGCGATTTATGAGAAATGACGATAAAATTGCTGTTTTAAACTTGCAAAAACATAGAAAACGCTGTTTTGAACTATTCAAACTGATAAATTCATGTTTCTTTCGTGTGAAACGGCGATTTATGAGAAATGACGATAAAATTGCTGTTTTAAACTTGCAAAAACATAGAAAAACGCTGTTTTGAACTATTCAAACTGACAAATTCATGTTTCTTTCGCGTGAAACGGCGATATATGAGAAATGACGATAAAATTGCTGTTTTAAACTTGCAAAAACATAGAAAAACGCTGTTTTCAACTATTCAAACTGATAAATTCATGTTTCTTTCGTGTGAAACGGCGATTTATGAGAAATGACGATAAAATTGCTGTTTTAAACTTGCAAAAACATAAAAAAACGCTGTTTTTAACTATTCAAACTTATAAATTCAGGTTTCTTTCGTTCGAAACGGTGGATTTTTGTGAAATCACGATAAATCTGCTGTTTTAAACTTGCAAAAGCATAGAAAAACGCTGTTTCCAACTATTCAAACTGATAAATTCATGTTTCTTTCGTGTGAAACGGCGATTTATGAGAAATGACGTTAAAATTGCTGTTTTAAACTTGCAAAAACATAGAAAAACGCTGTTTTTAACTATTCAAACTGACAAATTCATGTTTCTTTCGTGTGAAACGGCGATTTATGAGAAATGACGATAAAATTGCAGTTTTAAACTTGCAAGAACATAGTAAAACGCTGTTTTGAACTATTCAAACTGACAAATTCATGTTTCTTTCATGTGAAACGGCGATTTATGAGAAATGACGATAAAATTGCTGTTTAACTTGCAAAAACATAGAAAAACGCTGTTTTTAACTATTCAAACTGATAAATTCAGGTTTCTTTCGTTCGAAACGGTGGATTTTTGTGAAATCACAATAAAACTGCTGTTTTGAACTTGCAAAAACATAGAAAAACGCTGTTTTGAACTATTCAAACTGACAAATTCATGTTTCTTTCATGTGAAACGGCGATTTATGAGAAATGACGATAAAATTGCAGTTTTAAACTTGCAAGAACATAGTAAAACGCTGTTTTGAACTATTCAAACTGACAAATTCATGTTTCTTTCGTGTGAAACGGCGATTTATGAGAAATGACGATAAAATTGCTGTTTTAAACTTGCAAAACATAGAAAAACGCTGTTTTGAACTATTCAAACTGACAAATTCATGTTTCTTTCGTGTGAAACGGCGATTTATGAGAAATGACGTTAAAATTGCTGTTTTAAACTTGCAAAAACATAGAAAAACGCTGTTTTTAACTATTCAAACTGATAAATTCAGGTTTCTTTCGTTCGAAACGGTGGATTTTTGTGAAATCACGATATAACTGCTGTTTTAAACTTGCAAAAACATAAAAAAACGCTGTTTTGAACTATTCAAACTGACAAATTCATGTTTCTTTCGTGTGAAACGGCGATTTATGAGAAATGACGATAAAATTGCTGTTTTAAACTTGCAAAAACATAGAAAAACGCTGTTTTGAACTATTCAAACTGACAAATTCATGTTTCTTTCGTGTGAAACGGCGATTTATGAGAAATGACGATAAAATTGCTGTTTTAAACTTGCAAAAACATAGTAAAACGCTGTTTTGAACTATTCAAACTGACAAATTCATGTTTCTTTCGTGTGAAACGGCGATTTATGAGAAATGACGATAAAATTGCTGTTTTAAACTTGCAAAAACATAGAAAAACGCTGTTTTGAACTATTCAAACTGACAAATTCATGTTTCTTTCGTGTGAAACGGCGATTTATGAGAAATGACGATAAAATTGCTGTTTTAAACTTTCAAAAACATAGAAAAACGCTGTTTATAACTATTCAAACTGATAAATTCAGGTTTCTTTCGTGCGAAACGGCGATTTATGAGAAATGACGATAAAATTGCTGTTTTAAACTTGCAAAAACATAGAAAAATGCTGTTTTTAACTATTCAAACTGATAAATTCAGGTTTCTTTCGTTCGAAACGGTGGATTTTTTGTGAAATCACAATAAAACTGCTGTTTTAAACTTGCAAAAACATAGAAAAACGCTGTTTTGAACTATTCAAACTGACAAATTCATGTTTCTTTCGTGTGAAACGGCGATTTATGAGAAATGACGATAAAATTGCTGTTTTAAACTTGCAAAAATATAGTAAAACGCTGTTTTGAACTATTCAAACTGACAAATTTATGTTTCTTTCGTGTGAAACGGCGATTTATGAGAAATGACGATAAAATAGCTGTTTTAAACTTGCAATAACATAGAAAAACGCTGTTTTTAACTATTCAAACTGATAAATTCAGGTTTCTTTCGTTCGAAACGGTGGATTTTTGTGAAATCACGATAAAACTGCTGTTTTAAACTTGCAAAAACATAGAAAAACGCTGTTTTGAACTATTCAAACTGACAAATTCATGTTTCTTTCGTGTGAAACGGTGATTTATGAGAAATGACGATAAAATTGCTGTTTTAAACTTGCAAAAACATAGTAAAACGCTGTTTTGAACTATTCAAACTGACAAATTCATGTTTCTTTCGTGTGAAACGGCGATTTATGAGAAATGACGATAAAATTGCTGTTTTAAACTTGCAAAAACATAGAAAAACGCTGTTTTGAACTATTCAAACTGACAAATTCATGTTTCTTTCGTGTGAAACGACGATTTATGAGAAATGACGATAAAATTGCTGTTTTAAACTTGAAAAAACATAGAAAAACGCTGTTTTGAACTATTCAAACTGACAAATTTATGTTTCTTTCGTGTGAAATGGCGATTTATGAGAAATGACGATAAAATTGCTGTTTTAAACTTGCAAAAACATAAAAAAACGCTGTTTTTAACTATTCAAACTGATAAATTCAGGTTTCTTTCGTTCGAAACGGTGGACATTTGTGAAATCACGATAAAACTGCTGTTTTAAACTTGCAAAAACATAGAAAAACGCTGTTTCCAACTATTCAACCTGATAAATTCATGTTTCTTTCGTGTGAAACTGCGATTTATGAGAAATGACGTTAAAATTGCTGTTTTAAACTTGCAAAAACATAGAAAAACGCTTTTTTTAACTATTCAAACTGATAAATTCAGGTTTCTTTCGTTCGAAACGGTGGATTTTTGTGAAATCACGATAAAACTGTTGTTTTAAACTTGCAAAAACATAGAAAAACGCTGTTTTGAACTATTCAAACTGACAAATTCATGTTTCTTTCGTGTGAAACGGCGATTTATGAGAAATGACGATAAAATTGCTGTTTTAAACTTGCAAAAACATAGAAAAACGCAGTTTTGAACAATTCAAACTGACAAATTCATGTTTCTTTCGCGTGAAACGGCGATTTATGAGAAATGACGATAAAATTGCTGTTTTAAACATGCAAAAACATAAAAAAACGCTGTTTTCAACTATTCAAACTGATAAATTCATGTTTCTTTCGTGTGAAACGGCGATTTATGAGAAATGACGATAAAATTGCTGTTTTAAACTTGCAAAAACATAAAAAAACGCTGTTTTTAACTATTCAAACTTATAAATTCAGGTTTCTTTCGTTCGAAACGGTGGATTTTTGTGAAATCACGATAAAACTGCTGTTTTAAACTTGCAAAAACATAGAAAAACGCTGTTTCCAACTATTCAAACTGACAAATTCATGTTTCTTTTGTGTGAAACGGCGATTTATGAGAAATGACGATAAAATTGCTGTTTTAAACTTGCAAAAACATAGAAAAACGCTGTTTTGAACTATTCAAACTGACAAATTCATGTTTCTTTCGTGTGAAACGGCGATTTATGAGAAATGACGATAAAATTGCTGTTTTAAACTTTCAAAAACATAGAAAAACGCTGTTTTTAACTATTCAAACTGATAAATTCAGGTTTCTTTCGTGCGAAACGGCGATTTATGAGAAATGACGATAAAATTGCTGTTTTAAACTTGAAAAAACATAGAAAAACGCTGTTTTGAACTATTCAAACTGACAAATTTATGTTTCTTTCGTGTGAAACGGCGATTTATGAGAAATGACGATAAAATTGCTGTTTTAAACTTGCAAAAACATAGAAAAACGCTGTTTTCAACTATTCAAACTGACAAATTCATGTTTCTTTCGTGTGAAACGGCGATTTATGAGAAATGACGATAAAATTGCTGTTTTAAACATGAAAAAAACATAGAAAAACGCTGTTTTGAACTATTCAAACTGATAAATTCAGGTTTCTTTCGTGCGAAACGGCGATTTATGAGAAATGACGATAAAATTGCTGTTTTAAACTTGCAAAAACATAGAAAAACGCTGTTTTTAACTATTCAAACTGATAAATTCAGGTTTCTTTCGTTCGAAACGGTGGATTTTTTGTGAAATCACAATAAAACTGCTGTTTTAAACTTGCAAAAACATAGAAAAACGCTGTTTTGAACTATTCAAACTGTCAAATTCATGTTTCTTTCGTGTGAAACGGCGATTTATGAGAAATGACGATAAAATTGCTGTTTTAAACTTGCAAAAACATAGTAAAACGCTGTTTTGAACTATTCAAACTGACAAATTCATGTTTCTTTCGTGTGAAACGGCGATTTTTGAGAAATGGCGATAAAATTGCTGTTTTAAACTTGCAATAACATAGAAAAACGCTGTTTTTAACTATTCAAACTGATAAATTCAGGTTTCTTTCGTTCGAAACGGTGGATTTTTGTGAAATCACGATAAAACTGCTGTTTTAAACTTGCAAAAACATAGAAAAACCTTGTTTGGACTATTCAAACTGACAAATTCATGTTTCTTTCGTGTGAAACGGTGATTTATGAGAAATGACGATAAAATTGCTTTTTTAAACTTGCAAAAACATAGTAAAACGCTGTTTTGAACTATTCAAACTGACAAATTCATGTTTCTTTCGTGTGAAACGGCGATTTATGAGAAATGACGATAAAATTGCTGTTTTAAACTTGCAAAAACATAGAAAAACGCTGTTTTGAACTATTCAAACTGACAAATTCACGTTTCTTTCGTGTGAAACGACGATTTATGAGAAATGACGATAAAATTGCTGTTTTAAACTTGAAAAAACATAGAAAAACGCTGTTTTGAACTATTCAAACTGACAAATTTATGTTTCTTTCGTGTGAAACGGCGATTTATGAGAAATGACGATAAAATTGCTGTTTTAAACTTGCAAAAACATAGAAAAACGCTGTTTTCAACTATTCAAACTGACAAATTCATGTTTCTTTCGTGTGAAACGGCGATTTATGAGAAATGACGATAAAATTGCTGTTTTAAACATGAAAAAACATAGAAAAACGCTGTTTTGAACTATTCAAACTGACAAATTCATGTTTCTTTCGTGTGAAACGGCGATTTATGAGAAATGACGATAAAATTGCTGTTTTAAACTTGCAAAAACATAGAAAAACGCTGTTTTTAACTATTCAAACTGATAAATTCAGGTTTCTTTCGTTCGAAACGGTGGATTTTTGTGAAATCACGATAAAACTGCTGTTTTAAACTTGCAAAAACATAGATAAACGCTGTTTTGAACTATTCAAACTGACAAATTCATGTTTCTTTCGTGTGAAACGGTGATTTATGAGAAATGACGATAAAATTGCTGTTTTAAACTTGCAAAAACATAGTAAAACGCTGTTTTGTACTATTCAAACTGACAAATTCATGTTTCTTTCGTGTGAAACCGCGATTTATGAGAAATGACGATAAAATTGCTGTTTTAAACTTGCAAAAACATAGAAAAACGCTGTTTTGAACTATTCAAACTGACAAATTCATGTTTCTTTCGTGTGAAACGGCGATTTATGAGAAATGACGATAAAATTGCTGTTTTAAACTTGCAAAAACATAGAAAAACGCTGTTTTTAACTATTCAAACTGATAAATTCAGGTTTCTTTCGTTCGAAACGGTGGATTTTTGTGAAATCACGATAAAACTGATGTTTTAAACTTGCAAAATCATAGAAAAACGCTGTTTTGAACTATTCAAACTGACAAATTTATGTTTCTTTCGTGTGAAACGGCGATTTATGAGAAATGACGATAAAATTGCTCTTTTAAACTTTCAAAAACATAGAAAAACGCTGTTTTTAACTATTCAAACTGATAAATTCAGGTTTCTTTCGTGCGAAACGGCGATTTATGAGAAATGACGATAAAATTGCTGTTTTAAACTTGCAAAAACATAGAAAAACGCTGTTTTTAACTATTCAAACTGATAAATTCAGGTTTCTTTCGTTCGAAACGGTGGATTTTTTGTGAAATCACAATAAAACTGCTGTTTTAAACTTGCAAAAACATAAAAAAAAAACGCTGTTTTTAACTATTCAAACTGATAAATTCAGGTTTCTTTCGTTCGAAACGGTGGATATTTGGGAAATCACGATAAAACTGCTGTTTTAAACTTGCAAAAACATAGAAAAACGCTGTTTCCAACTATTCAACCTGATAAATTCATGTTTCTTTCGTGTGAAACTGCGATTTATGAGAAATGACGTTAAAATTGCTGTTTTAAACTTGCAAAAACATAGAAAAACGCTGTTTTTAACTATTCAAACTGATAAATTCAGGTTTCTTTCGTTCGAAACGGTGGATTTTTGTGAAATCACGATAAAATTGCTGTTTTAAACTTGCAAAAACATAGAAAAACGCTGTTTTGAACTATTCAAACTGACAAATTCATGTTTCTTTCGTGTGAAACGGCGATTTATGAGAAATGACGATAAAATTGCTGTTTTAAACTTGCAAAAAGAGAAAAACGCTGTTTTGAACTATTCAAACTGACAAATTCATGTTTCTTTCGCGTGAAACGGCGATTTATGAGAAATGACGATAAAATTGCTGTTTTAAACTTGCAAAAACATAGAAAAACGCTGTTTTCAACTATTTAAACTGATAAATTCATGTTTCTTTCGTGTGAAACGGCGATTTATGAGAAATGACGATAAAATTGCTGTTATAAACTTGCAAAAACTTAAAAAAACGCTGTTTTCAACTATTCAAACTTATAAATTCAGGTTTCTTTCGTTCGAAACGGTGGATTTTTGTGAAATCACGATAAAACTGCTGTTTTAAACTTGCAAAAACATAGAAAAACGCTGTTTTGAACTATTCAAACTGACAAATTCATGTTTCTTTCGTGTGAAACGGTGATTTATGAGAAATGACGATAAAATTGCTGTTTTAAACTTGCAAAAACATAGTAAAACGCTGTTTTGAACTATTCTAACTGACAAATTCATGTTTCTTTCGTGTGAAACGGCGATTTATGAAAAATGACGATAAAACTGCTGTTTTAAACTTGCAAAAACATAGAAAAACGCTGTTTTGAACTATTCAAACTGACAAATTCATGTTTCTTTCGTGTGAAACGGCGATTTATGAGAAATGACGATAAAATTGCTGTTTTAAACTTGCAAAAACATAGAAAAACGCTGTTTTTAACTATTCAAACTGATAAATTCATGTTTCTTTCGTGTGAAACGGCGATTTATGAGAAATGACGATAAAATTGCTGTTTTAAACTTGCAAAAACTTAAAAAAACGCTGTTTTCAACTATTCAAACTTATAAATTCAGGTTTCTTTCGTTCGAAACGGTAGATTTTTGTGAAATCACGATAAAACTGCTGTTTTAAACTTGCAAAAACATAGAAAAACGCTGTTTTGAACTATTCAAACTGACAAATTCATGTTTCTTTCGTGTGAAACGGTAATTTATGAGAAATGACGATAAAATTGCTGTTTTAAACTTGCAAAAACATAGTAAAACGCTGTTTTGAACTATTCTAACTGACAAATTCATGTTTCTTTCGTGTGAAACGGCGATTTATGAAAAATGACGATAAAATTGCTGTTTTAAACTTGCAAAAACATAGAAAAACGCTGTTTTGAACTATTCAAACTGACAAATTCATGTTTCTTTCGTGTGAAACGACGATTTATGAGAAATGACGTTAAAATTGCTGTTTTAAACTTGAAAAAACATAGAAAAACGCTGTTTTGAACTATTCAAACTGACAAATTTATGTTTCTTTCGTGTGAAACGGCGATTTATGAGAAATGACGATAAAATTGCTGTTTTAAACTTGCAAAAACATAAAAAAACGCTGTTTTTAACTATTCAAACTGATAAATTCAGGTTTTTTTCGTTCGAAACGGTGGATATTTGTGAAATCACAATAAAACTGCTGTTTTAAACTTGCAAAAACATAGAAAAACGCTGTTTCCAACTATTCAAACTGACAAATTCATGTTTCTTTCGTGTGAAGCGGCGATTTATGAGAAATGACGATAAAATTGCTGTTTTAAACTTGCAAAAACCTAGTAAAACGCTGTTTTGAACTATTCAAACTGACAAATTCATGTTTCTTTCGTGTGAAACAGCGATTTATGAGAAATGACGATAAAATTGCTGTTTTAAACTTGCAAAAACATAGAAAAACGCTGTTTTGAACTATTCAAACTGACAAATTTATGTTTCTTTCGTGTGAAACGGCGATTTATGAGAAATGACGATAAAATTGCTGTTTTAAACTTGCAAAAACATAGAAAAACGCTGTTTTTAACTATTCAAACTGATAAATTCAGGTTTCTTTCGTTCGAAACGGTGGATTTTTGTGAAATCACGATAAAATTGCTGTTTTAAACTTGCAAAAACATAGAAAAACGCTGTTTTGAACTATTCAAACTGACAAATTCATGTTTCTTTCGTGTGAAACGGCGATTTATGAGAAATGACGATAAAATTGCTGTTTTAAACTTGCAAAAAGAGAAAAACGCTGTTTTGAACTATTCAAACTGACAAATTCATGTTTCTTTCGCGTGAAACGGCGATTTATGAGAAATGACGATAAAATTGCTGTTTTAAACTTGCAAAAACATAGAAAAACGCTGTTTTCAACTATTTAAACTGATAAATTCATGTTTCTTTCGTGTGAAACGGCGATTTATGAGAAATGACGATAAAATTGCTGTTTTAAACTTGCAAAAACTTAAAAAAACGCTGTTTTCAACTATTCAAACTTATAAATTCAGGTTTCTTTCGTTCGAAACGGTGGATTTTTGTGAAATCACGATAAAACTGCTGTTTTAAACTTGCAAAAACATAGAAAAACGCTGTTTTGAACTATTTAAACTGACAAATTCATGTTTCTTTCGTGTGAAACGGTGATTTATGAGAAATGACGATAAAATTGCTGTTTTAAACTTGCAAAAACATAGTAAAACGCTGTTTTGAACTATTCTAACTGACAAATTCATGTTTCTTTCGTGTGAAACGGCGATTTATGAAAAATGACGATAAAACTGCTGTTTTAAACTTGCAAAAACATAGAAAAACGCTGTTTTGAACTATTCAAACTGACAAATTCATGTTTCTTTCGTGTGAAACGGCGATTTATGAGAAATGACGATAAAATTGCTGTTTTAAACTTGCAAAAACTTAAAAAAACGCTGTTTTCAACTATTCAAACTTATAAATTCAGGTTTCTTTCGTTCGAAACGGTAGATTTTTGTGAAATCACGATAAAACTGCTGTTTTAAACTTGCAAAAACATAGAAAAACGCTGTTTTGAACTATTCAAACTGACAAATTCATGTTTCTTTCGTGTGAAACGGTGATTTATGAGAAATGACGATAAAATTGCTGTTTTAAACTTGCAAAAACATAGTAAAACGCTGTTTTGAACTATTCTAACTGACAAATTCATGTTTCTTTCGTGTGAAACGGCGATTTATGAAAAATGACGATAAAATTGCTGTTTTAAACTTGCAAAAACATAGAAAAACGCTGTTTTGAACTATTCAAACTGACAAATTCATGTTTCTTTCGTGTGAAACGACGATTTATGAGAAATGACGTTAAAATTGCTGTTTTAAACTTGAAAAAACATAGAAAAACGCTGTTTTGAACTATTCAAACTGACAAATTTATGTTTCTTTCGTGTGAAACGGCGATTTATGAGAAATGACGATAAAATTGCTGTTTTAAACTTGCAAAAACATAAAAAAACGCTGTTTTTAACTATTCAAACTGATAAATTCAGGTTTTTTTCGTTCGAAACGGTGGATATTTGTGAAATCACAATAAAACTGCTGTTTTAAACTTGCAAAAACATAGAAAAACGCTGTTTCCAACTATTCAAACTGACAAATTCATGTTTCTTTCGTGTGAAGCGGCAATTTATGAGAAATGACGATAAAATTGCTGTTTTAAACTTGCAAAAACCTAGTAAAACGCTGTTTTGAACTATTCAAACTGACAAATTCATGTTTCTTTCGTGTGAAACAGCGATTTATGAGAAATGACGATAAAATTGCTGTTTTAAACTTGCAAAAACATAGAAAAACGCTGTTTTGAACTATTCAAACTGACAAATTTATGTTTCTTTCGTGTGAAACGGCGATTTATGAGAAATGACGATAAAATTGCTGTTTTAAACTTGCAAAAACATAAAAGAAACGCTGTTTTTAACTATTCAAACTGATAAATTCAGGTTTCTTTCGTTCGAAACGGTGGATTTTTGTAAAATCACGATAAAACTGCTGTTTTAAACTTGCAAAAACATAGAAAAACGCTGTTTCAAACTATTCAAACTGATAAATTCATGTTTCTTTCGTGTGAAACGGCGATTTATGAGAAATGACGTTAAAATTGCTGTTTTAAACTTGCAAAAACATAGAAAAACGCTGTTTTCAACTATTCAAACTGATAAATTCAGGTTTCTTTCGTTCGAAACGGTGGATTTTTGTGAAATCACGATAAAACTGCTGTTTTAAACTTGCAAAAACATAGAAAAACGCTGTTTTGAACTATTCAAACTGACAAATTCATGTTTCTTTCGTGTGAAACGGCGATTTATGAGAAATGACGATAAAATTGCTGTTTTAAACTTGCAAAAACTTAAAAAAACGCTGTTTTCAACTATTCAAACTTATAAATTCAGGTTTCTTTCGTTCGAAACGGTGGATTTTTGTGAAATCACGATAAAACTGCTGTTTTAAACTTGCAAAAACATAGAAAAACGCTGTTTTGAACTATTCAAACTGACAAATTCATGTTTCTTTCGTGTGAAACGGCGATTTATGAGAAATGACGATAAAATTGCTGTTTTAAACTTGCAAAAACAGAAAAACGCTGTTTTGAACTATTCAAACTGACAAATTCATGTTTCTTTCGCGTGAAACGGCGATTTATGAGAAATGACGATAAAATTGCTGTTTTAAACTTGCAAAAACATAGAAAAACGCTGTTTTCAACTATTCAAACTGATAAATTCATGTTTCTTTCGTGTGAAACGGCGATTTATGAGAAATGACGATAAAATTGCTGTTTTAAACTTGCAAAAACTTAAAAAAACGCTGTTTTTAACTATTCAAACTTATAAATTCAGGTTTCTTTCGTTCGAAACGGTGGATTTTTGTGAAATCACGATAAAACTGCTGTTTTAAACTTGCAAAAACATAGAAAAACGCTGTTTCCAACTATTCAAACTGACAAATTCATGTTTCTTTCGTGTGAAGCGGCGATTTATGAGAAATGACGATAAAACTGCTGTTTTAAACTTGCAAAAACATAGAAAAACGCTGATTTGAACTATTCAAACTGACAAATTCATGTTTCTTTCGTGTGAAACGGCGATTTATGAGAAATGACGATAAAATTGCTGTTTTAAACTTGCAAAAACTTAAAAAAACGCTGTTTTCAACTAGTCAAACTTATCAATTCAGGTTTCTTTCGTTCGAAACGGTGGATTTTTGTTAAATCACGATAAAACTGCTGTTTTAAACTTGCAAAAACATAGAAAAACGCTGTTTTGAACTATTCAAACTGACAAATTCATGTTTTTTTCGTGTGAAACGGTGATTTATGAGAAATGACGATAAAATTGCTGTTTTAAACTTGCAAAAACTTAGTAAAACGCTGTTTTGAACTATTCAAACTGACAAATTCATGTTTCTTTCGTGTGAAACAGCGATTTATGAGAAATGACGATAAAATTGCTGTTTTAAACTTGCAAAAACATAGAAAAACGCTGTTTTGAACTATTCAAACTGACAAATTTATGTTTCTTTCGTGTGAAACGGCGATTTATGAGAAATGACGATAAAATTGCTGTTTTAAACTTGCAAAAACATAAAAAAAACGCTGTTTTTAACTATTCAAACTGATAAATTTAGGTTTCTTTCGTTCGAAACGGTGGATTTTTGTAAAATCACGATAAAACTGCTGTTTTAAACTTGCAAAAACATAGAAAAACGCTGTTTCAAACTATTCAAACTGATAAATTCATGTTTCTTTCGTGTGAAACGGCGATTTATGAGAAATGACGTTAAAATTGCTGTTTTAAACTTGCAAAAACATAGAAAAACGCTGTTTTTAACTATTCAAACTGATAAATTCAGGTTTCTTTCGTTCGAAACGGTGGATTTTTGTGAAATCACGATAAAACTGCTGTTTTAAACTTGCAAAAACATAGAAAAACGCTGTTTTGAACTATTCAAACTGACAAATTCATGTTTCTTTCGTGTGAAACGGCGATTTATGAGAAATGACGATAAAATTGCTGTTTTAAACTTGCAAAAACTTAAAAAAACGCTGTTTTCAACTATTCAAACTTATAAATTCAGGTTTCTTTCGTTCGAAACGGTGGATTTTTGTGAAATCACGATAAAACTGCTGTTTTAAACTTGCAAAAACATAGAAAAACGCTGTTTTGAACTATTCAAACTGACAAATTCATGTTTCTTTCGTGTGAAACGGCGATTTATGAGAAATGACGATAAAATTGCTGTTTTAAACTTGCAAAAACAGAAAAACGCTGTTTTGAACTATTCAAACTGACAAATTCATGTTTCTTTCGCGTGAAACGGCGATTTATGAGAAATGACGATAAAATTGCTGTTTTAAACTTGCAAAAACATAGAAAAACGCTGTTTTCAACTATTCAAACTGATAAATTCATGTTTCTTTCGTGTGAAACGGCGATTTATGAGAAATGACGATAAAATTGCTGTTTTAAACTTGCAAAAACTTAAAAAAACGCTGTTTTTAACTATTCAAACTTATAAATTCAGGTTTCTTTCGTTCGAAACGGTGGATTTTTGTGAAATCACGATAAAACTGCTGTTTTAAACTTGCAAAAACATAGAAAAACGCTGTTTCCAACTATTCAAACTGACAAATTCATGTTTCTTTCGTGTGAAGCTGCGATTTATGAGAAATGACGATAAAATTGCTGTTTTAAACTTGCAAAAACCTAGTAAAACCCTGTTTTGAACTATTCAAACTGACAAATTCATGTTTCTTTGGTGTGAAACAGCGATTTATGAGAAATGACGATAAAATTGCTGTTTTAAACTTGCAAAAACATAGAAAAACGTTGTTTTGAACTATTCATACTGACAAATTTATGTTTCTTTCGTGTGAAACGGCGATTTATGAGAAATGACGATAAAATTGCTGTTTTAAACTTGCAAAAACATAAAAGAAACGCTGTTTTTAATTATTCAAACTGATAAATTCAGGTTTCTTTCGTTCGAAACGGTGGATTTTTGTAAAATCACGATAAAACTGCTGTTTTAAACTTGCAAAAACATAGAAAAACGCTGTTTCAAACTATTCAAACTGATAAATTCATGTTTCTTTCGTGTGAAACGGCGATTTATGAGAAATGACGTTAAAATTGCTGTTTTAAACTTGCAAAAACATAGAAAAACGCTGTTTTTAACTATTCAAACTGATAAATTCAGGTTTCTTTCGTTCGAAACGGTGGATTTTTGTGAAATCACGATAAAACTGCTGTTTTAAACTTGCAAAAACATAGAAAAACGCTGTTTTGAACTATTCAAACTGACAAATTCATGTTTCTTTCGTGTAAAACGGCGATTTATGAGAAATGACGATAAAATTGCTGTTTTAAACTTGCAAAAACTTAAAAAAACGCTGTTTTCAACTATTCAAACTTATAAATTCAGGTTTCTTTCGTTCGAAACGGTGGATTTTTGTGAAATCACGATAAAACTGCTGTTTTAAACTTGCAAAAACATAGAAAAACGCTGTTTTGAACTATTCAAACTGACAAATTCATGTTTTTTTCGTGTGAAACGGTGATTTATGAGAAATGACGATAAAATTGCTGTTTTAAACTTGCAAAAACATAGTAAAACGCTGTTTTGAACTATTCTAACTGACAAATTCATGTTTCTTTCGTGTGAAACGCCGATTTATGAGAAATGACGATAAAATTGCTGTTTTAAACTTGCAAAAACATAGAAAAACGCTGTTTTTAACTATTCAAACTGATAAATTCAGGTTTCTTTCGTGCGAAACGGCGATTTATGAGAAATGACGATAAAATTGCTGTTTTAAACTTGCAAAAACATAGAAAAACGCTGTTTTTAACTATTCAAACTGATAAATTCAGGTTTCTTTCGTTCGAAACGGTGGATTTTTTGTGAAATCACAATAAAACTGCTGTTTTAAACTTGCAAAAACATAAAAAAAAACGCTGTTTTTAACTATTCAAACTGATAAATTCAGGTTTCTTTCGTTCGAAACGGTGGATATTTGTGAAATCACGATAAAACTGCTGTTTTAAACTTGCAAAAACATAGAAAAACGCTGTTTCCAACTATTCAACCTGATAAATTCATGTTTCTTTCGTGTGAAACTGCGATTTATGAGAAATGACGTTAAAATTGCTGTTTTAAACTTGCAAAAACATAGAAAAACGCTGTTTTTAACTATTCAAACTGATAAATTCAGGTTTCTTTCGTTCGAAACGGTGGATTTTTGTGAAATCACGATAAAACTGCTGTTTTAAACTTGCAAAAACATAGAAAAACGCTGTTTTGAACTATTCAAACTGACAAATTCATGTTTCTTTCGTGTGAAACGGCGATTTATGAGAAATGACGATAAAATTGCTGTTTTAAACTTGCAAAAACAGAAAAACGCTGTTTTGAACTATTAAAACTGACAAATTCATGTTTCTTTCGCGTGAAACGGCGATTTATGAGAAATGACGATAAAACTGCTGTTTTAAACTTGCAAAAACTTAGAAAAACGCTGTTTTCAACTATTCAAACTGATAAATTCATGTTTCTTTCGTGTGAAACGGCAATTTATGAGAAATGACGATAAAATTGCTGTTTCAAACTTGCAAAAACTTAAAAAAACGCTGTTTTTAACTATTCAAACTTATAAATTCAGGTTTCTTTCGTTCGAAACGGTGGATTTTTGTGAAATCACGATAAAACTGCTGTTTTAAACTTGCAAAAACATAGAAAAACGCTGTTTTGAACTATTCAAACTGACAAATTCATGTTTCTTTCGTGTGAAACGATGATTTATGAGAAATGACGATAAAATTGCTGTTTTAAACTTGCAAAAACATAGTAAAACGCTGTTTTGAACTATTCTAACTGACAAATTCATGTTTCTTTTGTGTGAAACGGCGATTTATGAAAAATGACGATAAAATTGCTGTTTTAAACTTGCAAAAACATAGAAAAACGCTGTTTTGAACTATTCAAACTGACAAATTCATGTTTCTTTCGTGTGAAACGACGATTTATGAGAAATGACGTTAAAATTGCTGTTTTAAACTTGAAAAAACATAGAAAAACGCTGTTTTGAACTATTCAAACTGACAAATTTATGTTTCTTTCGTGTGAAACGGCGATTTATGAGAAATGACGATAAAATTGCTGTTTTAAACTTGCAAAAACATAAAAAAACGCTGTTTTTAACTATTCAAACTGATAAATTCAGGTTTCTTTCGTTCGAGACGGTGGATATTTGTGAAATCACGATAAAACTGCTGTTTTAAACTTGCAAAAACATAGAAAAACGCTGTTTCCAACTATTCAACCTGATAAATTCATGTTTCTTTCGTGTGAAACTGCGATTTATGAGAAATGACGTTAAAATTGCTGTTTTAAACTTGCAAAAACATAGAAAAACGCTGTTTTTAACTATTCAAACTGATAAATTCAGGTTTCTTTCGTTCGAAACGGTGGATTTTTGTGAAATCACGATAAAACTGCTGTTTTAAACTTGCAAAAACATAGAAAAACGCTGTTTCCAACTATTCAAACTGACAAATTCATGTTTCTTTCGCGTGAAGCGGCGATTTATGAGAAATGACGATAAAATTGCTGTTTTAAACTTGCAAAAACATAAAAGAAACGCTGTTTTTAACTATTCAAACTGATAAATTCAGGTTTCTTTCGTTCGAAACGGTGGATTTTTGTAAAATCACGATAAAACTGCTGTTTTAAACTTGCAAAAACATAGAAAAATGTTGTTTCAAACTATTCAAACTGATAAATTCATGTTTCTTTTGTGTGAAACGGCGATTTATGAGAAATGACGTTAAAATTGCTGTTTTAAACTTGCAAAAACATAGAAAAACGCTGTTTTTAACTATTCAAACTGATATATTCAGGTTTCTTTCGTTCGAAACGGTGGATTTTTGTGAAATCACGATAAAACTGCTGTTTTAAACTTGCAAAAACATAGAAAAACGCTGTTTTGAACTATTTAAACTGACAAATTCATGTTTCTTTCGTGTGAAACGGCGATTTATGAGAAATGACGATAAAATTTGCTGTTTTAAACTTGCAAAAACTTAAAAAAACGCTGTTTTCAACTATTCAAACTTATAAATTCAGGTTTCTTTCGTTCGAAACGGTGGATTTTTGTGAAATCACGATAAAACTGCTGTTTTAAACTTGCAAAAACATAGAAAAACGCTGTTTTGAACTATTCAAACTGACAAATTCATGTTTCTTTCGTGTGAAACGGCGATTTATGAGAAATGACGATAAAATTGCTGTTTTAAACTTGCAAAAACTTAAAAAAACGCTGTTTTCAACTATTCAAACTTATAAATTCAGGTTTCCTTCGTTCGAAACGGTGGATTTTTGTGAAATCACGATAAAACTGCTGTTTTAAACTTGCAAAAACATAGAAAAACGCTGTTTTGAACTATTCAAACTGACAAATTCATGTTTCTTTCGTGTGAAACGGCGATTTATGAGAAATGACGATAAAATTGCTGTTTTAAACTTGCAAAAACAGAAAAACGCTGTTTTGAACTATTCAAACTGACAAATTCATGTTTCTTTCGCGTGAAACGGCGATTTATGAGAAATGACGATAAAATTGCTGTTTTAAACTTGCAAAAACATAGAAAAACGCTGTTTTCAACTATTCAAACTGATAAATTCATGTTTCTTTCGTGTGAAACGGCGATTTATGAGAAATGACGATAAAATTGCTGTTTTAAACTTGCAAAAACTTAAAAAAACGCTGTTTTGAACTATTCAAACTTATAAATTCAGGTTTCTTTCGTTCGAAACGGTGGATTTTTGTGAAATCACGATAAAACTGCTGTTTTAAACTTGCAAAAACATAGAAAAACGCTGTTTCCAACTATTCAAACTGACAAATTCATGTTTCTTTCGTGTGAAGCTGCGATTTATGAGAAATGACGATAAAATTGCTGTTTTAAACTTGCAAAAACCTAGTAAAACCCTGTTTTGAACTATTCAAACTGACAAATTCATGTTTCTTTCGTGTGAAACAGCGATTTATGAGAAATGACGATAAAATTGCTGTTTTAAACTTGCAAAAACATAGAAAAACGTTGTTTTGAACTATTCATACTGACAAATTTATGTTTCTTTCGTGTGAAACGGCGATTTATGAGAAATGACGATAAAATTGCTGTTTTAAACTTGCAAAAACATAAAAGAAACGCTGTTTTTAATTACTCAAACTGATAAATTCAGGTTTCTTTCGTTCGAAACGGTGGATTTTTGTGAAATCACGATAAAACTGCTGTTTTAAACTTGCAAAAACATAGAAAAACGCTGTTTTGAACTATTCAAACTGACAAATTCATGTTTTTTTCGTGTGAAACGGTGATTTATGAGAAATGACGTTAAAATTGCTGTTTTAAACTTGCAAAAACATAGAAAAACGCTGTTTTGAACTATTCTAACTGACAAATTCATGTTTCTTTCGTGTGAAACGCCGATTTATGAGAAATGACGATAAAATTGCTGTTTTAAACTTGCAAAAACATAGAAAAACGCTGTTTTTAACTATTCAAACTGATAAATTCAGGTTTCTTTCGTGCGAAACGGCGATTTATGAGAAATGACGATAAAATTGCTGTTTTAAACTTGCAAAAACATAGAAAAACGCTGTTTTTAACTATTCAAACTGATAAATTCAGGTTTCTTTCGTTCGAAACGGTGGATTTTTTGTAAAATCACAATAAAACTGCTGTTTTAAACTTGCAAAAACATAAAAAAACGCTGTTTTTAACTATTCAAACTGATAAATTCAGGTTTCTTTCGTTCGAAACGGTGGATATTTGTGAAATCACGATAAAACTGCTGTTTTAAACTTGCAAAAACATAGAAAAATCTGTTTCCAACTATTCAACCGGATAAATTCATGTTTCTTTCGTGTGAAACTGCGATTTATGAGAAATGACGTTAAAATTGCTGTTTTAAACTTGCAAAAACATAGAAAAACGCTGTTTTTAACTATTCAAACTGATAAATTCAGGTTTCTTTCGTTCGAAACGGTGGATTTTTGTGAAATCACGATAAAACTGCTGTTTTAAACTTGCAAAAACATAGAAAAACGCTGTTTTGAACTATTCAAACTGACAAATTCATGTTTCTTTCGTGTGAAACGGCGATTTATGAGAAATGACGATAAAATTGCTGTTTTAAACTTGCAAAAACAGAAAAACGCTGTTTTGAACTATTAAAACTGACAAATTCATGTTTCTTTCGCGTGAAACGGCGATTTATGAGAAATGACGATAAAACTGCTGTTTTAAACTTGCAAAAACTTAGAAAAACGCTGTTTTCAACTATTCAAACTGATAAATTCATGTTTCTTTCGTGTGAAACGGCGATTTATGAGAAATGACGATAAAATTGCTGTTTCAAACTTGCAAAAACTTAAAAAAACGCTGTTTTTAACTATTCAAACTTATAAATTCAGGTTTCTTTCATTCGAAACGGTGGATTTTTGTGAAATCACGATAAAACTGCTGTTTTAAACTTGCAAAAACATAGAAAAACGCTGTTTTGAACTATTCAAACTGACAAATTCATGTTTCTTTCGTGTGAAACGGTGATTTATGAGAAATGACGATAAAATTGCTGTTTTAAACTTGCAAAAACATAGTAAAACGCTGTTTTGAACTATTCTAACTGACAAATTCATGTTTCTTTCGTGTGAAACGGCGATTTATGAAAAATGACGATAAAATTGCTGTTTTAAACTTGCAAAAACATAGAAAAACGCTGTTTTGAACTATTCAAACTGACAAATTCATGTTTCTTTCGTGTGAAACGACGATTTATGAGAAATGACGTTAAAATTGCTGTTTTAAACTTGAAAAAACATAGAAAAACGCTGTTTTGAACTATTCAAACTGACAAATTTATGTTTCTTTCGTGTGAAACGGCGATTTATGAGAAATGACGATAAAATTGCTGTTTTAAACTTGCAAAAACATAAAAAAACGCTGTTTTTAACTATTCAAACTGATAAATTCAGGTTTCTTTCGTTCGAAACGGTGGATTTTTGTAAAATCACGATAAAACTGCTGTTTTAAACTTGCAAAAACATAGAAAAATGCTGTTTCAAACTATTCAAACATATAAATTCATGTTTCTTTTGTGTGAAACGGCGATTTATGAGAAATGACGTTAAAATTGCTGTTTTAAACTTGCAAAAACATAGAAAAACGCTGTTTTTAACTATTCAAACTGATATATTCAGGTTTCTTTCGTTCGAAACGGTGGATTTTTGTGAAATCACGATAAAACTGCTGTTTTAAACTTGCAAAAACATAGAAAAACGCTGTTTTGAACTATTTAAACTGACAAATTCATGTTTCTTTCGTGTGAAACGGCGATTTATGAGAAATGACGATAAAATTGCTGTTTTAAACTTGCAAAAACTTAAAAAAACGCTGTTTTCAACTATTCAAACTTATAAATTCAGGTTTCTTTCGTTCGAAACGGTGGATTTTTGTGAAATCACGATAAAACTGCTGTTTTAAACTTGCAAAAACATAGAAAAACGCTGTTTTGAACTATTCAAACTGACAAATTCATGTTTCTTTCGTGTGAAACGGTGATTTATGAGAAATGACGATAAAATTGCTGTTTTAAACTTGCAAAAACAAAGTAAAACGCTGTTTTGAACTATTCTAACTGACAAATTCATGTTTCTTTCGTGTGAAACGCCGATTTATGAGAAATGACGATAAAATTGCTGTTTTAAACTTGCAAAAACATAGAAAAACGCTGTTTTGAACTATTCAAACTGACAAATTCATGTTTCTTTCGTGTGAAACGGCGATTTATGAGAAATGACGATAAAATTGCTGTTTTAAACTTTCAAAAACATAGAAAAACGCTGTTTTTAACTATTCAAACTGATAAATTCAGGTTTCTTTCGTGCGAAACGGCGATTTATGAGAAATGACGATAAAATTGCTGTTTTAAACTTGCAAAAACATAGAAAAACGCTGTTTTAACTATTCAAACTGATAAATTCAGGTTTCTTTCGTTCGAAACGGTGGATTTTTTGTGAAATCACAATAAAACTGCTGTTTTAAACTTGCAAAAACATAAAAAAACGCTGTTTTTAACTATTCAAACTGATAAATTCAGGTTTCTTTCGTTCGAAACGGTGGATATTTGTGAAATCACGATAAAACTGCTGTTTTAAACTTGCAAAAACATAGAAAAACGCTGTTTCCAACTATTCAACCTGATAAATTCATGTTTCTTTCGTGTGAAACTGCGATTAATGAGAAATGACGTTAAAATTGCTGTTTTAAACTTGCAAAAACATAGAAAAACACTGTTTTTAACTATTCAAACTGATAAATTCAGGTTTCTTTCGTTCGAAACGATGGATTTTAGTGAAATCACGATAAAACTGCTGTTTTAAACTTGCAAAAACATAGAAAAACGCTGTTTTGAACTATTCAAACTGACAAATTCATGTTTCTTTCGTGTGAAACGGCGATTTATGAGAAATGACGATAAAATTGCTGTTTTAAACTTGCAAAAACAGAAAAACGCTGTTTTGAACTATTAAAACTGACAAATTCATGTTTCTTTCGCGTGAAACGGCGATTTATGAGAAATGACGATAAAATTGCTGTTTTAAACTTGCAAAAACATAGAAAAACGCTGTTTTAACTATTCAAACTGATAAATTCAGGTTTCTTTCGTTCGAAACGGTGGATTTTTTGTGAAATCACAATAAAACTGCTGTTTTAAACTTGCAAAAACATAAAAAAACGCTGTTTTTAACTATTCAAACTGATAAATTCAGGTTTCTTTCGTTCGAAACGGTGGATATTTGTGAAATCACGATAAAACTGCTGTTTTAAACTTGCAAAAACATAGAAAAACGCTGTTTCCAACTATTCAACCTGATAAATTCATGTTTCTTTCGTGTGAAACTGCGATTAATGAGAAATGACGTTAAAATTGCTGTTTTAAACTTGCAAAAACATAGAAAAACACTGTTTTTAACTATTCAAACTGATAAATTCAGGTTTCTTTCGTTCGAAACGGTGGATTTTTGTGAAATCACGATAAAACTGCTGTTTTAAACTTGCAAAAACATAGAAAAACGCTGTTTTGAACTATTCAAACTGACAAATTCATGTTTCTTTCGTGTGAAACGGCGATTTATGAGAAATGACGATAAAATTGCTGTTTTAAACTTGCAAAAACAGAAAAACGCTGTTTTGAACTATTAAAACTGACAAATTCATGTTTCTTTCGCGTGAAACGGCGATTTATGAGAAATGACGATAAAATTGCTGTTTTAAACTTGCAAAAACTTAAAAAAACGCTGTTTTCAACTATTCAAACTTATAAATTCAGGTTTCTTTCGTTCGAAACGGTGGATTTTTGTGAAATCACGATAAAACTGCTGTTTTAAACTTGCAAAAACATAGAAAAACGCTGTTTTGAACTATTCAAACTGACAAATTCATGTTTCTTTCGTGTGAAACGGTGATTTATGAGAAATGACGATAAAATTGCTGTTTTAAACTTGCAAAAACATAGTAAAACGCTGTTTTGAACTATTCTAACTGACAAATTCATGTTTCTTTCGTGTGAAACGGCGATTTATGAAAAATGACGATAAAATTGCTGTTTTAAACTTGCAAAAACATAGAAAAACGCTGTTTTGAACTATTCAAACTGACAAATTCATGTTTCTTTCGTGTGAAACGACGATTTATGAGAAATGACGTTAAAATTGCTGTTTTAAACTTGAAAAAACATAGAAAAACGCTGTTTTGAACTATTCAAACTGACAAATTTATGTTTCTTTCGTGTGAAACGGCGATTTATGAGAAATGACGATAAAATTGCTGTTTTAAACTTGCAAAAACATAAAAAAACGCTGTTTTTAACTATTCAAACTGATAAATTCAGGTTTCTTTCGTTCGAAACGGTGGATATTTGTGAAATCACGATAAAACTGCTGTTTTAAACTTGCAAAAACATAGAAAAACGCTGTTTCCAACTATTCAACCTGATAAATTCATGTTTCTTTCGTGTGAAACTGCGATTTATGAGAAATGACGTTAAAATTGCTGTTTTAAACTTGCAAAAACATAGAAAAACGCTGTTTTTAACTATTCAAACTGATAAATTCAGGTTTCTTTCGTTCGAAACGGTGGATTTTTGTGAAATCACGATAAAACTGCTGTTTTAAACTTGCAAAAACATAGAAAAACGCTGTTTTGAACTATTCAAACTGACAAATTCATGTTTCTTTCGTGTGAAACGGCGATTTTGAGAAATGACGATAAAATTGCTGTTTTAAACTTGCAAAAACAGAAAAACGCTGTTTTGAACTATTCAAACTGACAAATTCATGTTTCTTTCTCGTGAAACGGCGATTTATGAGAAATGACGATAAAATTGCTGTTTTAAACTTGCAAAAACATAGAAAAACGCTGTTTTCAACTATTCAAACTGATAAATTCATGTTTCTTTCGTGTGAAACGGCGATTTATGAGAAATGACGATAAAATTGCTGTTTTAAACTTGCAAAAACTTAAAAAAACGCTGTTTTTAACTATTCAAACTTATAAATTCAGGTTTCTTTCGTTCGAAACGGTGGATTTTTGTGAAATCACGATAAAACTGCTGTTTTAAACTTGCAAAAACATAGAAAAACGCTGTTTTCAACTATTCAAACTGACAAATTCATGTTTCTTTCGTGTGAAGCGGCGATTTACGAGAAATGACGATAAAATTGCTGTTTTAAACTTGCAAAAACCTAGTAAAACGCTGTTTTGAACTATTCAAACTGACAAATTCATGTTTCTTTCGTGTGAAACAGCGATTTATGAGAAATGACGATAAAATTGCTGTTTTAAACTTGCAAAAACATAGAAAAACGCTGTTTTGAACTATTCAAACTGACAAATTTATGTTTCTTTCGTGTGAAACGGCGATTTATGAGAAATGACGATAAAATTGCTGTTTTAAACTTGCAAAAACATAAAAAAAACGCTGTTTTCAACTATTCAAACTGATAAATTCAGGTTTCTTTCGTTCGAAACGGTGGATTTTTGTAAAATCACGATAAAACTGCTGTTTTAAACTTGCAAAAACATAGAAAAACGCTGTTTCAAACTATTCAAACTGATAAATTCATGTTTTTTTCGTGTGAAACTGCGATTTAAGAGAAATGACGTTAAAATTGCTGTTTTAAACTTGCAAAAACATAGAAAAACGCTGTTTTTAACTATTCAAACTGATAAATTCAGGTTTCTTTCGTTCGAAACGGTGGATTTTTGTGAAATCACGATAAAACTGCTGTTTTAAACTTGCAAAAACATAGAAAAACGCTGTTTTGAACTATTCAAACTGACAAATTCATGTTTCTTTCGTGTGAAACGGCGATTTATGAGAAATGACGATAAAATTGCTGTTTTAAACTTGCAAAAACAGAAAAACGTTGTTTTGAACTATTAAAACTGACAAATTCATGTTTCTTTCGCGTGAAACGGCGATTTATGAGAAATGACGATAAAATTGCTGTTTTAAACTTGCAAAAACATAGTAAAACGCTGTTTTGAACTATTCTAACTGACAAATTCATGTATCTTTCGTGTGAAACGGCGATTTATGAAAAATGACGATAAAATTGCTGTTTTAAACTTGCAAAAACCGCTGTTTTGAACTATTCAAACTGACAAATTCATGTTTCTTTCGTGTGAAACGACGATTTATGAGAAATGACGTTAAAATTGCTGTTTTAAACTTGAAAAAACATAGAAAAACGCTGTTTTGAACTATTCAAACTGACAAATTTATGTTTCTTTCGTGTGAAACGGCGATTTATGAGAAATGACGATAAAATTGCTGTTTTAAACTTGCAAAAACATAAAAAAACGCTGTTTTTAACTATTCAAACTGATAAACTCAGGTTTCTTTCGTTCGAAACGGTGGATATTTGTGAAATCACGATAAAACTGCTGTTTTAAACTTGCAAAAACATAGAAAAACGCTGTTTCCAACTATTCAACCTGATAAATTCATGTTTCTTTCGTGTGAAACTGCGATTTATGAGAAATGACGTTAAAATTGCTGTTTTAAACTTGCAAAAACATAGAAAAACGCTGTTTTTAACTATTCAAACTGATAAATTCAGGTTTCTTTCGTTCGAAACGGTGGATTTTTGTGAAATCACGATAAAACTGCTGTTTTAAACTTGCAAAAACATAGAAAAACGCTGTTTTGAACTATTCAAACTGACAAATTCATGTTTCTTTCGTGTGAAACGGCGATTTATGAGAAATGACGATAAAATTGCTGTTTTAAACTTGCAAAAACAGAAAAACGCTGTTTTGAACTATTCAAACTGACAAATACATGTTTCTTTCGCGTGAAACGGCGATTTATGAGAAATGACGATAAAATTGCTGTTTTAAACTTGCAAAAACATAGAAAAACGCTGTTTTCAACTATTCAAACTGATAAATTCATGTTTCTTTCGTGTGAAACGGCGATTTATGAGTAATGACGATAAAATTGCTGTTTTAAACTTGCAAAAACTTAAAAAAACGCTGTTTTTAACTATTCAAACTTATAAATTCAGGTTTCTTTCGTTCGAAACGGTGGATTTTTGTGAAATCACGATAAAACTGCTGTTTTAAACTTGCAAAAACATAGAAAAACGCTGTTTTGAACTATTCAAACTGACAAATTTATGTTTCTTTCGTGTGAAACGGCGATTTATGAGAAATGACGATAAAATTGCTGTTTTAAACTTGCAAAAACATAAAAAAAACGCTGTTTTTAACTATTCAAACTGATAAATTCAGGTTTCTTTCGTTCGAAACGGTGGATTTTTGTAAAATCACGATAAAACTGCTGTTTTAAACTTGCAAAAACATAGAAAAACGCTGTTTCAAACTATTCAAACTGATAAATTCATGTTTCTTTCGTGTGAAACGGCGATTTATGAGAAATGACGTTAAAATTGCCGTTTTAAACTTCCAAAAACATAGAAAAACGCTGTTTTTAACTATTCAAACTGATAAATTCAGGTTTCTTTCGTTCGAAACATTAATTTATCAGTTTGAATAGTTCAAAACAGCGTTTTTCTATGTTTTGCATTTTAGAACAGCAGTTTTATCGTGATTTCACAAAAATCCACCGTTTCGAACGAAAGAAACCTGAATTTATCAGTTTGAATAGTTAAAAACAGCGTTTTTCTATGTTTTTGCAAGTTTAAAACAGCAATTTTATCGTCATTTCTCATAAATCGCCGGTTCAAACGAAAGAAACATGAATTTGTCAGTTTGAATAGTTAAAAACAGCGTTTTTCTATGTTTTTGCAAGTTTAAAACAGCAATTTTTTCGTCATTTCTCAAGAATCGCCGTTTCGCACGAAAGAAACATTAATTTGTCAGTTTGAATTGTTCAAAACAGCGTTTTTCTATGTTTTTGCAAGTTTAAAACAGCAATTTTATCGTGATTTCACAAAAATCCACCGTTTCGAACTTAAAAACATGAATTTATCAGTTTGAATAGTTGAAAACAGCGTTTTTCTATGTTTTTGCAAGTTAAAAACAGCAATTTTATCGTCATTTCTCATAAATCACCGTTTCGCACGAAAGAAACATGAATTTGTCAGTTTGAATAGTTCAAAACAGAGTTTTTCTATGTTTTAGCAAGTTTAAAACAGCAATTTTATCGTCATTTCTCATAAATCGCCGTTTCGCACGAAAGAAACATGAATTTGTCAGTTTGAATAGTTCAAAACAGCGTTTTCTATGTTTTTGCAAGTTTAGAACAGCAATTTTATCGTCATTTCTCATAAATCGCCGTTTCACAAAAATGAAACATGAAATTGTCAGTTTGAATAGTTCAAAACAGCGTTTTTCTATGTTTTTGCAAGTTTAAAACAGCAATTTTATCGTCATTTCTCATAAATCGCCGTTTCGCACGGAAGAAACATGAATTTGTCAGTTTGAATAGTTGAAAACAGCGTTTTTCAATGTTTTTGTAAGTTTAAAACAGCAATTTTATCGTGATTTCACAAAAATCCACCGTTTCGAACTTAAAAACATGAATTTATCAGTTTGAATAGTTGAAAACAGCGTTTTTCTATGTTTTTGCAAGTTAAAAACAGCAATTTTATCGTCATTTCTCATAAATCACCGTTTCGCACGAAAGAAACATGAATTTGTCAGTTTGAATAGTTCAAAACAGAGTTTTTCTATGTTTTAGCAAGTTTAAAACAGCAATTTTATCGTCATTTCTCATAAATCGCCGTTTCACACGAAAGAAACCTGAATTTATCAGTTTGAATAGTTAAAAACAGCGTTTTTCTATGTTTTTGCAAGTTTAAAACAGCATATTTATCGTCATTTCTCATAAATCGCCGTTTCACACGTAAGAAACATGAATTTGTCAGTTTGAATAGTTCAAAACAGCGATTTTCTATGTTTTTGCAAGTTTAAAACAGCAGTTTTATCGTGATTTCACAAAAATCCACCGTGTCGAACTAAAGAAACCTGAATTTATCAGTTTGAATAGTTAAAAACCGCGTTTTTCTATGTTTTTGCAAGTTTAAAACAGCAATTTTATCGTCATTTCTCATAAATCGCCGTTTCACACGAAAGAAACCTGAATTTATCAGTTTGAATAGTTAAAAACAGCGTTTTTCTATGTTTTTGCAAGTTTAAAACAGCATTTTTATCGTCATTTCTTATAAATCGCCGTTTCACACGAAAGAAACATGAATTTATCAGTTTGAATAGTTAAAGCAGCGTTTTTCTATGTTTTTGCAAGTTTAAAACAGCAATTTTATCGTCATTTTTCATAAATCACCGTTTCACACGAAAGAAACATGAATTTATCAGTTCGAATAGTTAAAAACAGCGTTTTTCTATGTTTTTGCAAGTTTAAAACAGCAATTTTATCGTCATTTCTCATAAATCGCCGTTTCACACGAAAGAAACATGAATTTGTCAGTTTGAATAGTTCAAAACAGCGTTTTTCTATGTTTTTGCAAGTTTAAAACAACAGTTTTATCGTAATTTCACAAAAATCCACCGTTTCGAACGAAAGAAACCTGAATTTATCAGTTTGATTAGTTAAAAACAGCGTTTTTCTATGTTTTTGCAAGTTTAAAACAGCAATTTTATCATCATTTCTCATAAATCGCCGTTTCGCACGAAAGAAACATGAATTTATCATTTTGAATAGTTAAAAACAGCGTTTTTCTATGTTTTTGCAAGTTTAAAACAGCAATTTTATTGTCATTTCTCATAAATCGCCGTTTCACACGAAAAAAACATGAATTTGTCATTTTGAATAGTTAAAAACAGCGTTTTTCTATGTTTTTGCAAGTTTAAAACAGCAATTTTATCGTCATTTCTCATAAATCGCCGTTTCGCACGAAAGAAACATGAATTTGTCAGTTTGAATAGTTCAAAACAGCGTTTTTCTATGTTTTTGCAAGTTTAAAACAGTAATTTTTACGTCATTTCTCATAAATCGCCGTTTCACACGAAAGAAACATGAATTTATCAGTTTGAATAGTTGAAAACAGCGTTTTTCTATGTTTTTGCAAGTTGAAAACAGCAATTTTATCGTCATTTCTCATAAATCGCCGTTTCACACTAAAGAAACATGAATTTATCAGTTTGAATAGTTAAAAACAGCGATTTTCTATGTTTTTGCAAGTTTAAAACAGCAATTTTATCGTCATTTCTCATAAATCGCCGTTTCACACGAAAGAAACCTGAATTTATCAGTTTGAATAGTTAAAAACAGCGTTTTTCTATGTTTTTGCAAGTTTAAAACAGCATTTTTATCGTCATTTCTTATAAATCGCCGTTTCACACGAAAGAAACATGAATTTATCAGTTTGAATAGTTAAAGCAGCGTTTTTCTATGTTTTTGCAAGTTTAAAACAGCAATTTTATCGTCATTTCTCATAAATCGCCGTTTCACACGAAAGAAACTTGAATTTATCAGTTTGAATAGTTAAAAACAGCGTTTTTCTATGTTTTTGCAAGTTTAGAACAGCAATTTTATCGTCATTTCTCATAAATCGCCGTTTCACAAGAATGAAACATGAAATTGTCAGTTTGAATAGTTCAAAACAGCGTTTTTCTATGTTTTTGCAAGTTTAAAACAGCAATTTTATCGTCATTTCTCATAAATCGCTGTTTCGCACGAAAGAAACATGAATTTGTCAGTTTGAATAGTTGAAAACAGCGTTTTTCAATGTTTTTGTAAGTTTAAAACAGCAATTTTATCGTGATTTCACAAAAATCCACCGTTTCGAACTTAAAAACATGAATTTATCAGTTTGAATAGTTGTAAACAGCGTTTTTCTATGTTTTTGCAAGTTAAAAACAGCAATTTTATCGTCATTTCTCATAAATCGCCGTTTCGCACGAAAGAAACATGAATTTGTCAGTTTGAATAGTTCAAAACAGAGTTTTTCTATGTTTTTGCAAGTTTAAAACAGCAATTTTATCGTCATTTCTCATAAATCGCCGTTTCACACGAAAGAAACCTGAATTTATCAGTTTGAATTGTTCAAAACAGCGTTTTTCTATGTTTTTGCAAGTTTAAAACAGCAATTTTATCGTCATTTCTCATAAATCGCCGTTTCGCACGAAAGAAACATGAATTTGTCAGTTTGAATAGTTCAAAACAGCGTTTTCTATGTTTTTGCAAGTTTAGAACAGCAATTTTATCGTCATTTCTCATAAATCGCCGTTTCACAAGAATGAAACATGAAATTGTCAGTTTGAATAGTTCAAAACAGCGTTTTTCTATGTTTTTGCAAGTTTAAAACAGCAATTTTATCGTCATTTCTCATAAATCGCCGTTTCGCACGGAAGAAACATGAATTTGTCAGTTTGAATAGTTGAAAACAGCGTTTTTCAATGTTTTTGTAAGTTTAAAACAGCAATTTTATCGTGATTTCACAAAAATCCACCGTTTCGAACTTAAAAACATGAATTTATCAGTTTGAATAGTTGAAAACAGCGTTTTTCTATGTTTTTGCAAGTTAAAAACAGCAATTTTATCGTCATTTCTCATAAATCACCGTTTCGCACGAAAGAAACATGAATTTGTCAGTTTGAATAGTTCAAAACAGAGTTTTTCTATGTTTTAGCAAGTTTAAAACAGCAATTTTATCGTCATTTCTCATAAATCGCCGTTTCACACGAAAGAAACCTGAATTTATCAGTTTGAATAGTTAAAAACAGCGTTTTTCTATGTTTTTGCAAGTTTAAAACAGCATATTTATCGTCATTTCTCATAAATCGCCGTTTCACACGTAAGAAACATGAATTTGTCAGTTTGAATAGTTCAAAACAGCGATTTTCTATGTTTTTGCAAGTTTAAAACAGCAGTTTTATCGTGATTTCACAAAAATCCACCGTGTCGAACTAAAGAAACCTGAATTTATCAGTTTGAATAGTTAAAAACCGCGTTTTTCTATGTTTTTGCAAGTTTAAAACAGCAATTTTATCGTCATTTCTCATAAATCGCCGTTTCACACGAAAGAAACCTGAATTTATCAGTTTGAATAGTTAAAAACAGCGTTTTTCTATGTTTTTGCAAGTTTAAAACAGCATTTTTATCGTCATTTCTTATAAATCGCCGTTTCACACGAAAGAAACATGAATTTATCAGTTTGAATAGTTAAAGCAGCGTTTTTCTATGTTTTTGCAAGTTTAAAACAGCAATTTTATCGTCATTTCTCATAAATCACCGTTTCACACGAAAGAAACATGAATTTATCAGTTCGAATAGTTAAAAAACAGCGTTTTTCTATGTTTTTGCAAGTTTAAAACAGCAATTTTATCGTCATTTCTCATAAATCGCCGTTTCACACGAAAGAAACATGAATTTGTCAGTTTGAATAGTTCAAAACAGCGTTTTTCTATGTTTTTGCAAGTTTAAAACAACAGTTTTATCGTAATTTCACAAAAATCCACCGTTTCGAACGAAAGAAACCTGAATTTATCAGTTTGATTAGTTAAAAACAGCGTTTTTCTATGTTTTTGCAAGTTTAAAACAGCAATTTTATCATCATTTCTCATAAATCGCCGTTTCGCACGAAAGAAACATGAATTTATCATTTTGAATAGTTAAAAACAGCGTTTTTCTATGTTTTTGCAAGTTTAAAACAGCAATTTTATTGTCATTTCTCATAAATCGCCGTTTCACACGAAAAAAACATGAATTTGTCATTTTGAATAGTTAAAAACAGCGTTTTTTTTATGTTTTTGCAAGTTTAAAACAGCAATTTTATCGTCATTTCTCATAAATCGCCGTTTCGCACGAAAGAAACATGAATTTGTCAGTTTGAATAGTTCAAAACAGCGTTTTTCTATGTTTTTGCAAGTTTAAAACAGTAATTTTTACGTCATTTCTCATAAATCGCCGTTTCACACGAAAGAAACATGAATTTATCAGTTTGAATAGTTGAAAACAGCGTTTTTCTATGTTTTTGCAAGTTGAAAACAGCAATTTTATCGTCATTTCTCATAAATCGCCGTTTCACACTAAAGAAACATGAATTTATCAGTTTGAATAGTTAAAAACAGCGATTTTCTATGTTTTTGCAAGTTTAAAACAGCAATTTTATCGTCATTTCTCATAAATCGCCGTTTCACACGAAAGAAACCTGAATTTATCAGTTTGAATAGTTAAAAACAGCGTTTTTCTATGTTTTTGCAAGTTTAAAACAGCATTTTTATCGTCATTTCTTATAAATCGCCGTTTCACACGAAAGAAACATGAATTTATCAGTTTGAATAGTTAAAGCAGCGTTTTTCTATGTTTTTGCAAGTTTAAAACAGCAATTTTATCGTCATTTCTCATAAATCGCCGTTTCACACGAAAGAAACTTGAATTTATCAGTTTAAATAGTTAAAAACAGCGTTTTTCTATGTTTTTGCAAGTTTAGAACAGCAATTTTATCGTCATTTCTCATAAATCGCCGTTTCACAAGAATGAAACATGAAATTGTCAGTTTGAATAGTTCAAAACAGCGTTTTTCTATGTTTTTGCAAGTTTAAAACAGCAATTTTATCGTCATTTCTCATAAATCGCTGTTTCGCACGAAAGAAACATGAATTTGTCAGTTTGAATAGTTGAAAACAGCGTTTTTCAATGTTTTTGTAAGTTTAAAACAGCAATTTTATCGTGATTTCACAAAAATCCACCGTTTCGAACTTAAAAACATGAATTTATCAGTTTGAATAGTTGAAAACAGCGTTTTTCTATGTTTTTGCAAGTTAAAAACAGCAATTTTATCGTCATTTCTCATAAATCGCCGTTTCGCACGAAAGAAACATGAATTTGTCAGTTTGAATAGTTCAAAACAGAGTTTTTCTATGTTTTTGCAAGTTTAAAACAGCAATTTTATCGTCATTTCTCATAAATCGCCGTTTCACACGAAAGAAACCTGAATTTATCAGTTTGAATAGTTAAAAACAGCGTTTTTCTATGTTTTTGCAAGTTTAAAACAGCAATTTTATCGTCATTTCTCGTAAATCGCCGTTTCACACGTAAGAAACATGAATTTGTCAGTTTGAATAGTTCAAAACAGCGATTTTCTATGTTTTTGCAAGTTTAAAACAGCAGTTTTATCGTGATTTCACAAAAATTCACCGTGTCGAACTAAAGAAACCTGAATTTATCAGTTTGAATATTTAAAAACCGCATTTTTCTATGTTTTTGCAAGTTTAAAACAGCAATTTTATCGTCATTTCTTATAAATTGCCGTTTCGCTCGAAAGAAACATGAATTTATCAGTTTGAATAATTGAAAACAGCGTTTTTCTATGTTTTTGCAAGTTTAAAACAGCAATTTTATCGTCATTCCTCATATATCGCCGTTTTACACGAAAGAAACATGAATTTATCAGTTTGAATAGTTGAAAACAGCGTTTTTCTATGTTTTTGCAAGTTTAAAACAGCAATTTTATCGTCATTTCTCATAAATCGCCGTTTCACACGAAAGAAACATGAATTTATCAGTTTGAATAGTTGAAAACAGCGTTTTTCTATGTTTTTGCAAGTTTAAAACAGCAATTTTATCGTCATTTCTCATAAATCGCCGTTTCACACGAAAGAAACATAAATTTGTCAGTTTGAATAGTTCAAAACAGCGTTTTTCTATGTTTTTGCAAGTTTAAAACAGCAATTTTATCGTCATATCTCATAAATCGCCGTTTCACACGAAAGAAACCTGAATTTATCAGTTTGAATAGTTAAAAACAGCGTTTTTCTATGTTTTTGCAAGTTTAAAACAGCAATTTTATCGTCATTTCTCATAAATCGCCGTTTCACACGAAAGAAACATGAATTTATCAGTTTGAATAGTTAAAAACAGCGTTTTTCTATGTTTTTGCAAGTTTAAAACAGCAATTTTATCGTCATTTCTCATAAATCGCCGTTTCACACGAAAGAAACATGAATTTGTCAGTTTGAATAGTTCAAAACAGCGTTTTTCTATGTTTTTGCAAGTTTAAAACAACAGTTTTATCGTGATTTCACAAAAATCCACCGTTTCGAACGAAAGAAACCTGAATTTATCAGTTTGATTAGTTAAAAACAGCGTTTTTCTATGTTTTTGCAAGTTTAAAACAGCAATTTTATCGTCATTTCTCATAAATCGCCGTTTCACAAGAATGAAACATGAAAATGTCAGTTTGAATAGTTCAAAACAGCGTTTTTCTATGTTTTTGCAAGTTTAAAACAGCAATTTTATCGTCATTTCTCATAAATCGCTGTTTCGCACGGAAGAAACATGAATTTGTCAGTTTGAATAGTTGAAAACAGCGTTTTTCAATGTTTTTGTAAGTTTAAAACAGCAATTTTATCGTGATTTCACAAAAATCCACCGTTTCGAACTTAAAAACATGAATTTATCAGTTTGAATAGTTGAAAACAGCGTTTTTCTATGTTTTTGCAAGTTAAAAACAGCAATTTTATCGTCATTTCTCATAAATCGCCGTTTCGCACGAAAGAAACATGAATTTGTCAGTTTGAATAGTTCAAAACAGAGTTTTGCTATGTTTTTGCAAGTTTAAAACAGCAATTTTATCGTCATTTCTCATAAATCGCCGTTTCACACGAAAGAAACCTGAATTTATCAGTTTGAATAGTTAAAAACAGCGTTTTTCTATGTTTTTGCAAGTTTAAAACAGCAATTTTATCGTCATTTCTCATAAATCGCCGTTTCACACGTAAGAAACATGAATTTGTCAGTTTGAATAGTTCAAAACAGCGATTTTCTATGTTTTTGCAAGTTTAAAACAGCAGTTTTGTCGTGATTTCACAAAAATCCACCGTGTCGAACTAAAGAAACCTGAATTTATCAGTTTGAATAGTTAAAAACCGCATTTTTCTATGTTTTTGCAAGTTTAAAACAGCAATTTTATCGTCATTTCTTATAAATCGCCGTTTCGCACGAAAGAAACATGAATTTATCAGTTTGAATAATTGAAAACAGCGTTTTTTTATGTTTTTGCAAGTTTAAAACAGCAATTTTATCGTTATTCCTCATATATCGCCGTTTCACACGAAAGAAACATGAATTTATCAGTTTGAATAGTTGAAAACAGCGTTTTTCTATGTTTTTGCAAGTTTAAAACAGCAATTTTATCGTCATTTCTCATAAATCGCCGTTTCACACGAAAGAAACATGAATTTATCAGTTTGAATAGTTGAAAACAGCGTTTTTCTATGTTTTTGCAAGTTTAAAACAGCAATTTTATCGTCATTTCTCATAAATCGCCGTTTCACACGAAAGAAACATAAATTTGTCAGTTTGAATAGTTCAAAACAGCGTTTTTCTATGTTTTTGCAAGTTTAAAACAGCAATTTTATCGTCATATCTCATAAATCGCCGTTTCACACGAAAGAAACCTGAATTTATCAGTTTGAATAGTTAAAAACAGCGTTTTTCTATGTTTTTGCAAGTTTAAAACAGCAATTTTATCGTCATTTCTCATAAATCGCCGTTTCACACGAAAGAAACATGAATTTATCAGTTTGAATAGTTAAAAACAGCGTTTTTCTATGTTTTTGCAAGTTTAAAACAGCAATTTTATCGTCATTTCTCATAAATCGCCGTTTCACACGAAAGAAACATGAATTTGTCAGTTTGAATAGTTCAAAACAGCGTTTTTCTATGTTTTTGCAAGTTTAAAACAACAGTTTTATCGTGATTTCACAAAAATCCACCGTTTCGAACGAAAGAATCCTGAATTTATCAGTTTGATTAGTTAAAAACAGCGTTTTTCTATGTTTTTGCAAGTTTAAAACAGCAATTTTATCGTGATTTCACAAAAATCCACCGTTTCGAACTTAAAAACATGAATTTATCAGTTTGAATAGTTGAAAACAGCGTTTTTCTATGTTTTTGCAAGTTAAAAACAGCAATTTTATCGTCATTTCTCATAAATCGCCGTTTCGCACGAAAGAAAATAGAATTTGTCAGTTTGAATAGTTCAAAACAGAGTTTTGCTATGTTTTTGCAAGTTTAAAACAGCAATTTTATCGTCATTTCTCATAAATCGCCGTTTCACCCGAAAGAAACCTGAATTTATCAGTTTGAATAGTTAAAAACAGCGTTTTTCTATGTTTTTGCAAGTTTAAAACAGCAATTTTATCGTCATTTCTCATAAATCGCCGTTTCACACGTAAGAAACATGAATTTGTCAGTTTGAATAGTTCAAAACAGCGATTTTCTATGTTTTTGCAAGTTTAAAACAGCAGTTTTGTCGTGATTTCACAAAAATCCACCGTGTCGAACTAAAGAAACCTGAATTTATCAGTTTGAATAGTTAAAAACCGCATTTTTCTATGTTTTTGCAAGTTTAAAACAGCAATTTTATCGTCATTTCTTAAAAATCGCCGTTTCGCACGAAAGAAACATGAATTTATCAGTTTGAATAATTGAAAACAGCGTTTTTCTATGTTTTTGCAAGTTTAAAACAGGAATTTTATCGTCATTCCTCATATATCGCCGTTTCACACGAAAGAAACATGCATTTATCAGTTTGAATAGTTGAAAACAGCGTTTTTCTATGTTTTTGCAAGTTTAAAACAGCAATTTTATCGTCATTTCTCATAAATCGCCGTTTCACACGAAAGAAACATGAATTTATCAGTTTGAATAGTTGAAAACAGCGTTTTTCTATGTTTTTGCAAGTTTAAAACAGCAATTTTATCGTCATTTCTCATAAATCGCCGTTTCACACGAAAGAAACATAAATTTGTCAGTTTGAATAGTTCAAAACAGCGTTTTTCTATGTTTTTGCAAGTTTAAAACAGCAATTTTATCGTCATATCTCATAAATCGCCGTTTCACACGAAAGAAACCTGAATTTATCAGTTTGAATAGTTAAAAACAGCGTTTTTCTATGTTTTTGCAAGTTTAAAACAGCAATTTTATCGTCATTTCTCATAAATCGCCGTTTCACACAAAACAAACATGAATTTGTCAGTTTGAATAGTTCAAAACAGCGTTTTTCTATGTTTTTGCAAGTTTAAAACAACAGTTTTATCGTGATTTCACAAAAATCCACCGTTTCGAACGAAAGAAACCTGAATTTATCAGTTTGATTAGTTAAAAACAGCGTTTTTCTATGTTTTTGCAAGTTTAAAACAGCAATTTTATCGTCATTTCTCATAAATCGCCGTTTCGCACGAATGAAACATGAATTTATCATTTTGAATAGTTAAAAACAGCGTTTTTCTATGTTTTTGCAAGTTTAAAACAGCAATTTTATCGACATTTCTCATTAATCGCCGTTTCACACGAAAAAAACATGAATTTGTCATTTTGAATAGTTCAAAACAGCGTTTTTCTATGTTTTTGCAAGTTTAAAACAGCAATTTTATCGTCATTTCTCATAAATCGCCGTTTCGCACGAAAGAAACATGAATTTGTCAGTTTGAATAGTTAAAAACAGCGATTTTCTATGTTTTTGCAAGTTTAAAACAGCAATTTTATCGTCATTTCTCATAAATCGCCGTTTCACACAAAAGAAACCTGAATTTATCAGTTTGAATAGTTAAAAACAGCGTTTTTCTATGTTTTTGCAAGTTTAAAACAGCATTTTTATCGTCATTTCTTATAAATCGCCGTTTCACACGAAAGAAACATGAATTTGTCAGTTTGAATAGTTCAAAACAGCGATTTTCTATGTTTTTGCAAGTTTAAAACAGCAGTTTTATCGTGATTTCACAAAAATCCACCGTTTCGAACGAAAGAAACCTGAATTTATCAGTTTGAATAGTTAAAAACAGCGTTTTTCTATGTTTTTGCAAGTTTAAAACAGCAATTTTAACGTCATTTCTCATAAATCGCCGTTTCGCACGAAAGAAACATGAATTTATCATTTTGAATAGTTAAAAACAGCGTTTTTCTATGTTTTTGCAAGTTTAAAACAGCAATTTTATCGTCATTTCTCATAAATCGCCGTTTCACACGAAAAAAACATGAATTTGTCATTTTGAATAGTTCAAAACAGCGTTTTTCTATGTTTTTGCAAGTTTAAAACAGCAATTTTATCGTTATTTCTCATAAATCGCCGTTTCGCACGAAAGAAACATGAATTTGTCAGTTTGAATAGTTCAAAACAGCGTTTTTCTATGTTTTTGCAAGTTTAAAACAGTAATTTTTACGTCATTTCTCATAAATCGCCGTTTCACACGAAAGAAACATGAATTTATCAGTTTGAATAGTTAAAAACAGCGTTTTTCTATGTTTTTGCAAGTTTAAAACAGCAATTTTATCGTCATTTCTCATAAATCGGCGTTTCGCACGAAAGAAACATTAATTTATCAGTTTGAATAGTTGAAAACTGCGTTTTTCTATGTTTTTGCAAGTTTAAAACAGCAATTTTATCGTCATTTCTCATAAATCGCCGTTTGACACGAAAGAAACATGAATTTGTCAGTTTGAATAGTTCAAAACAGCCTTTTTCTATGTTTTTGCAAGTTTAAAACAGCAATTTTATCGTCATTTCTCATAAATCGCCGTTTCACTCGAAAGAAACATTAATTTATCAGTTTGAATAGTTGAAAACAGCGTTTTTCTATGTTTTTGCAAGTTTAAAACAGCAATTTTATCGTCATTTCTCATAAATCGCCGTTTCACACGAAAGAAACATGAATTTATCAGTTTGAATAGTTAAAAACATCGTTTTTCTATGTTTTTGCAAGTTTAAAACTGCAATTTTATCGTCATTTCTCATAAATCGCTGTTTCAAACGAAAGAAACCTGAATTTATCAGTTTGAATAGTTAAAAACAGCGTTTTTCTATGTTTTTGCAAGTTTAAAACTGCAATTTTATCGTCATTTCTCATAAATCGCCGTTTCACACGAAAGAAACCTGAATTTATCTGTTTGTATAGTTAAAAACAGCGTTTTTCTATGTTTTTGCAAGTTTAAAACATCAATTTTATCGTCATTTCTCATAAATCGCCGTTTCACACGAAAGAAACATAAATTAGTCAGTTTGAATAGTTCAAAACAGCGATTTTCTATGTTTTTGCAAGTTTAAAACAGCAGTTTTATCGTGATTTCACAAAAATCCACCGTTTCGAACGAAAGAAACCTGAATTTATCAGTTTGAATAGTTAAAAACAGCGTTTTTCTATGTTTATGCAAGTTTAAAACAGCAATTTTATCGTCATTTCTCATAAATCGCCGTTTCGCACGAAAGAAACATGAATTTGTCAGTTTGTATAGTTCAAAACAGCGTTTTTCTATGTTTTTGCAAGTTTAAAACAGCAATTTTATCGTAATTTCTCATAAATCGCCGTTTCACACGAAGGAAACATGAATTTGTCAGTTTGAATAGTTCAAAACAGCGATTTTCTATGTTTTTGCAAGTTTAAAACAGCAGTTTTATCGTGATTTCACAAAAATCCACCGTTTCGAACGAAAAAACCTGAATTTATCAGTTTGAATAGTTAAAAACAGCGTTTTTCTATGTTTTTGCAAGTTTAAAACAGCAATTTTATCGTCATTTCTCATAAATCGCCGTTTCACACGATTGAAACCTGAATTTATCAGTTTGAATAGTTAAAAACAGCGTTTTTCTATGTTTTTGCAAGTTTAAAACAGCAATTTTATCGTCATTTCTCATAAATCGCCGTTTCACACGTAAGAAACATGAATTTGTCAGTTTGAATAGTTCAAAACAGCGATTTTCTATGTTTTTGCAAGTTTAAAACAGCAGTTTTATCGTGATTTCACAAAAATCCACCGTGTCGAACTAAAGAAACCTGAATTTATCAGTTTGAATAGTTAAAAACCGCGTTTTTCTATGTTTTTGCAAGTTTAAAACAGCAATTTTATCGTCATTTCTTATAAATCGCCGTTTCGCACGAAAGAAACATTAATTTATCAGTTTGAATAATTGAAAACAGCGTTTTTCTATGTTTTTGCAAGTTTAAAACAGCAATTTTATCGTCATTCCTCATATATCGCCGTTTCACACGAAAGAAACATGAATTTATCAGTTTGAATAGTTGAAAACAGCGTTTTTCTATGTTTTTGCAAGTTTAAAACAGCAATTTTATCGTCATTTCTCATAAATCGCCGTTTCACACGAAAGAAACATGAATTTATCAGTTTGAATAGTTGAAAACAGCGTTTTTCTATGTTTTTGCAAGTTTAAAACAGCAATTTTATCGTCATTTCTCATAAATCGCCGTTTCACACGAAAGAAACATAAATTTGTCAGTTTGAATAGTTCAAAACAGCGTTTTTCTATGTTTTTGCAAGTTTAAAACAGCAATTTTATCGTCATATCTCATAAATCGCCGTTTCACACGAAAGAAACCTGAATTTATCAGTTTGAATAGTTAAAAACAGCGTTTTTCTATGTTTTTACAAGTTTAAAACAGCAATTTTATCGTCATTTCTCATAAATCGCCGTTTCACACGAAAGAAACATGAATTTATCAGTTCGAATAGTTAAAAACAGCGTTTTTCTATGTTTTTGCAAGTTTAAAACAGCAATTTTATCGTCATTTCTCATAAATCGCCGTTTCACACGAAAGAAACATGAATTTGTCAGTTTGAATAGTTCAAAACAGCGTTTTTCTATGTTTTTGCAAGTTTAAAACAACAGTTTTATCGTGATTTCACAAAAATCCACCGTTTCGAACGAAAGAAACCTGAATTTATCAGTTTGATTAGTTAAAAACAGCGTTTTTCTATGTTTTTGCAAGTTTAAAACAGCAATTTTATCATCATTTCTCATAAATCGCCGTTTCGCACGAAAGAAACATGAATTTATCATTTTGAATAGTTAAAAACAGCGTTTTTCTATGTTTTTGCAAGTTTAAAACAGCAATTTTATCGTCATTTCTCATAAATCGCCGTTTCACACGAAAAAAACATGAATTTGTCATTTTGAATAGTTCAAAACAGCGTTTTTCTATGTTTTTGCAAGTTTAAAACAGCAATTTTATCGTCATTTCTCATAAATCGCCGTTTCGCACGAAAGAAATATGAATTTGTCAGTTTGAATAGTTCAAAACAGCGTTTTTCTATGTTTTTGCAAGTTTAAAACAGTAATTTTTACGTCATTTCTCATAAATCGCCGTTTCACACGAAAGAAACATGAATTTATCAGTTTGAATAGTTGAAAACAGCGTTTTTCTATGTTTTTGCAAGTTGAAAACAGCAATTTTATCGTCATTTCTCATAAATCGCCGTTTCACACTAAAGAAACATGAATTTATCAGTTTGAATAGTTAAAAACAGCGATTTTCTATGTTTTTGCAAGTTTAAAACAGCAATTTTATCGTCATTTCTCATAAATCGCCGTTTCACACGAAAGAAACCTGAATTTATCAGTTTGAATAGTTAAAAACAGCGTTTTTCTATGTTTATGCAAGTTTAAAACAGCATTTTTATCGTCATTTCTTATAAATCGCCGTTTCACACGAAAGAAACATGAATTTATCAGTTTGAATAGTTAAAGCAGCGTTTTTCTATGTTTTTGCAAGTTTAAAACAGCAATTTTATCGTCATATCTCATAAATCGCCGTTTCACACGAAAGAAACTTGAATTTATCAGTTTGAATAGTTAAAAACAGCGTTTTTCTATGTTTTTGCAAGTTTAGAACAGCAATTTTATCGTCATTTCTCATAAATCGCCGTTTCACAAGAATGAAACATGAAATTGTCAGTTTGAATAGTTCAAAACAGCGTTTTTCTATGTTTTTGCAAGTTTAAAACAGCAATTTTATCGTCATTTCTCATAAATCGCTGTTTCGCACGGATGAAACATGAATTTGTCAGTTTGAATAGTTGAAAACAGCGTTTTTCAATGTTTTTGTAAGTTTAAAACAGCAATTTTATCGTGATTTCACAAAAATCCACCGTTTCGAACTTAAAAACATGAATTTATCAGTTTGAATAGTTGAAAACAGCGTTTTTCTATGTTTTTGCAAGTTAAAAACAGCAATTTTATCGTCATTTCTCATAAATCGCCGTTTCGCACGAAAGAAACATGAATTTGTCAGTTTGAATAGTTCAAAACAGAGTTTTTCTATGTTTTTGCAAGTTTAAAACAGCAATTTTATCGTCATTTCTCATAAATCGCCGTTTCACACGAAAGAAACCTGAATTTATCAGTTTGAATAGTTAAAAACAGCGTTTTTCTATGTTTTTGCAAGTTTAAAACAGCAATTTTATCGTCATTTCTCATAAATCGCCGTTTCACACGTAAGAAACATGAATTTGTCAGTTTGAATAGTTCAAAACAGCGATTTTCTATGTTTTTGCAAGTTTAAAACAGCAGTTTTATCGTGATTTCACAAAAATTCACCGTGTCGAACTAAAGAAACCTGAATTTATCAGTTTGAATAGTTAAAAACCGCATTTTTCTATGTTTTTGCAAGTTTAAAACAGCAATTTTATCGTCATTTCTTATAAATTGCCGTTTCGCTCGAAAGAAACATGAATTTATCAGTTTGAATAATTGAAAACAGCGTTTTTCTATGTTTTTGCAAGTTTAAAACAGCAATTTTATCGTCATTCCTCATATATCGCCGTTTCACACGAAAGAAACATGAATTTATCAGTTTGAATAGTTGAAAACAGCGTTTTTCTATGTTTTTGCAAGTTTAAAACAGCAATTTTATCGTCATTTCTCATAAATCGCCGTTTCACACGAAAGAAACATGAATTTATCATTTTGAATAGTTGAAAACAGCGTTTTTCTATGTTTTTGCAAGTTTAAAACAGCAATTTTATCGTCATTTCTCATAAATCGCCGTTTCACACGAAACAAACTTAAATTTGTCAGTTTGAATAGTTCAAAACAGCGTTTTTCTATGTTTTTGCAAGTTAAAAACAGCAATTTTATCGTCATTTCTCATAAATCGCCGTTTCGCACGAAAGAAACATGAATTTGTCAGTTTGAATAGTTCAAAACAGAGTTTTGCTATGTTTTTGCAAGTTTAAAACAGCAATTTTATCGTCATTTCTCATAAATCGCCGTTTCACACGAAAGAAACCTGAATTTATCAGTTTGAATAGTTAAAAACAGCGTTTTTTCTATGTTTTTGCAAGTTTAAAACAGCAATTTTATCGTCATTTCTCATAAATCGCCGTTTCACACGTAAGAAACATGAATTTGTCAGTTTGAATAGTTCAAAACAGCGATTTTCTATGTTTTTGCAAGTTTAAAACAGCAGTTTTGTCGTGATTTCACAAAAATCCACCGTGTCGAACTAAAGAAACCTGAATTTATAAGTTTGAATAGTTAAAAACCGCATTTTTCTATGTTGTTGCAAGTTTAAAACAGCAATTTTATCGTCATTTCTTATAAATCGCCGTTTCGCACGAAAGAAACATGAATTTATCAGTTTGAATAATTGAAAACAGCGTTTTTCTATGTTTTTGCAAGTTTAAAACAGCAATTTTATCGTCATTCCTCATATATCGCCGTTTCACACGAAAGAAACATGAATTTATCAGTTTGAATAGTTGAAAACAGCGTTTTTCTATGTTTTTGCAAGTTTAAAACAGCAATTTTATCGTCATTTCTCATAACTCGCCGTTTCACACGAAAGAAACATGAATTTATCAGTTTGAATAGTTGAAAACAGCGTTTTTCTATGTTTTTGCAAGTTTAAAACAGCAATTTTATCGTCATTTCTCATAAATCGCCGTTTCACACGAAAGAAACATAAATTTGTCAGTTTGAATAGTTCAAAACAGCGTTTTTCTATGTTTTTGCAAGTTTAAAACAGCAATTTTATCGTCATATCTCATAAATCGCCGTTTCACACGAAAGAAACCTGAATTTATCAGTTTGAATAGTTAAAAACAGCGTTTTTCTATGTTTTTGCAAGTTTAAAACAGCAATTTTATCGTCATTTCTCATAAATCGCCGTTTCACACGAAAGAAACATGAATTTATCAGTTTGAATAGTTAAAAACAGCGTTTTTCCATGTTTTTGCAAGTTTAAAACAGCAATTTTATCGTCATTTCTCATAAATCGCCGTTTCACACGAAAGAAACATGAATTTGTCAGTTTGAATAGTTCAAAACAGCGTTTTTCTATGTTTTTGCAAGTTTAAAACAACAGTTTTATCGTGATTTCACAAAAATCCACCGTTTCGAACGAAAGAAACCTGAATTTATCAGTTTGATTAGTTAAAAACAGCGTTTTTCTATGTTTTTGCAAGTTTAAAACAGCAATTTTATCGTGATTTCACAAAAATCCACCGTTTCGAACTTAAAAACATGAATTTATCAGTTTGAATAGTTGAAAACAGCGTTTTTCTATGTTTTTGCAAGTTAAAAACAGCAATTTTATCGTCATTTCTCATAAATCGCCGTTTCGCACGAAAGAAACATGAATTTGTCAGTTTGAATAGTTCAAAAAAGAGTTTTGCTATGTTTTTGCAAGTTTAAAACAGCAATTTTATCGTCATTTCTCATAAATCGCCGTTTCACCCGAAAGAAACCTGAATTTATCAGTTTGAATAGTTAAAAACAGCGTTTTTCTATGTTTTTGCAAGTTTAAAACAGCAATTTTATCGTCATTTCTCATAAATCGCCGTTTCACACGTAAGAAACATGAATTTGTCAGTTTGAATAGTTCAAAACAGCGATTTTCTATGTTTTTGCAAGTTTAAAACAGCAGTTTTGTCGTGATTTCACAAAAATCCACCGTGTCGAACTAAAGAAACCTGAATTTATCAGTTTGAATAGTTAAAAACCGCATTTTTCTATGTTTTTGCAAGTTTAAAACAGCAATTTTATCGTCATTTCTTATAAATCGCCGTTTCGCACGAAAGAAACATGAATTTATCAGTTTGAATAATTGAAAACAGCGTTTTTCTATGTTTTTGAAAGTTTAAAACAGCAATTTTATCGTCATTCCTCATATATCGCCGTTTCACACGAAAGAAACATGAATTTATCAGTTTGAATAGTTGAAAACAGCGTTTTTCTATGTTTTTGCAAGTTTAAAACAGCAATTTTATCGTCATTTCTCATAAATCGCCGTTTCACACGAAAGAAACATGAATTTATCAGTTTGAATAGTTGAAAACAGCGTTTTTCTATGTTTTTGCAAGTTTAAAACAGCAATTTTATCGTCATTTCTCATAAATCGCCGTTTCACACGAAAGAAACATAAATTTGTCAGTTTGAATAGTTGAAAACAGCGTTTTTCTATGTTTTTGCAAGTTTAAAACAGCAATTTTATCGTCATTTCTCATAAATCGCCGTTTCACACGAAAGAAACATAAATTTGTCAGTTTGAATAGTTCAAAACAGCGTTTTTCTATGTTTTTGCAAGTTTAAAACAGCAATTTTATCGTCATATCTCATAAATCGCCGTTTCACACGAAAGAAACCTGAATTTATCAGTTTGAATAGTTAAAAACAGCGTTTTTCTATGTTTTTGCAAGTTTAAAACAGCAATTTTATCGTCATTTCTCATAAATCGCCGTTTCACACGAAAGAAACATGAATTTATCAGTTTGAATAGTTAAAAACAGCGTTTTTCTATGTTTTTGCAAGTTTAAAACAGCAATTTTATCGTCATTTCTCATAAATCGCCGTTTCACACGAAAGAAACATGAATTTGTCAGTTTGAATAGTTCAAAACAGCGTTTTTTCTATGTTTTTGCAAGTTTAAAACAACAGTTTTATCGTGATTTCACAAAAATCCACCGTTTCGAACGAAAGAAACCTGAATTTATCAGTTTGATTAGTTAAAAACAGCGTTTTTCTATGTTTTTGCAAGTTTAAAACAGCAATTTTATCGTGATTTCACAAAAATCCACCGTTTCGAACTTAAAAACATGAATTTATCAGTTTGAATAGTTGAAAACAGCGTTTTTCTATGTTTTTGCAAGTTAAAAACAGCAATTTTATCGTCATTTCTCATAAATCGCCGTTTCGCACGAAAGAAACATGAATTTGTCAGTTTGAATAGTTCAAAAAAGAGTTTTGCTATGTTTTTGCAAGTTTAAAACAGCAATTTTATCGTCATTTCTCATAAATCGCCGTTTCACCCGAAAGAAACCTGAATTTATCAGTTTGAATAGTCAAAAACAGCGTTTTTCTATGTTTTTGCAAGTTTAAAACAGCAATTTTATCGTCATTTCTCATAAATCGCCGTTTCACACGTAAGAAACATGAATTTGTCAGTTTGAATAGTTCAAAACAGCGATTTTCTATGTTTTTGCAAGTTTAAAACAGCAGTTTTGTCGTGATTTCACAAAAATCCACCGTGTCGAACTAAAGAAACCTGAATTTATCAGTTTGAATAGTTAAAAACCGCATTTTTCTATGTTTTTGCAAGTTTAAAACAGCAATTTTATCGTCATTTCTTATAAATCGCCGTTTCGCACGAAAGAAACATGAATTTATCAGTTTGAATAATTGAAAACAGCGTTTTTCTATGTTTTTGAAAGTTTAAAACAGCAATTTTATCGTCATTCCTCATATATCGCCGTTTCACACGAAAGAAACATGAATTTATCAGTTTGAATAGTTGAAAACAGCGTTTTTCTATGTTTTTGCAAGTTTAAAACAGCAATTTTATCGTCATTTCTCATAAATCGCCGTTTCACACGAAAGAAACATGAATTTATCAGTTTGAATAGTTGAAAACAGCGTTTTTCTATGTTTTTGCAAGTTTAAAACAGCAATTTTATCGTCATTTCTCATAAATCGCCGTTTCACACGAAAGAAACATAAATTTGTCAGTTTGAATAGTTCAAAACAGCGTTTTTCTATGTTTTTGCAAGTTTAAAACAGCAATTTTATCGTCATATCTCATAAATCGCCGTTTCACACGAAAGAAACCTGAATTTATCAGTTTGAATAGTTAAAAACAGCGTTTTTCTATGTTTTTGCAAGTTTAAAACAGCAATTTTATCGTCATTTCTCATAAATCGCCGTTTCACACGAAAGAAACATGAATTTATCAGTTTGAATAGTTAAAAACAGCGTTTTTCTATGTTTTTGCAAGTTTAAAACAGCAATTTTATCGTCATTTCTCATAAATCGCCGTTTCACACGAAAGAAACATGAATTTGTCAGTTTGAATAGTTCAAAACAGCGTTTTTCTATGTTTTTGCAAGTTTAAAACAACAGTTTCATCGTGATTTCACAAAAATCCACCGTTTCGAACGAAAGAAACCTGAATTTATCAGTTTGATTAGTTAAAAACAGCGTTTTTCTATGTTTTTGCAAGTTTAAAACAGCAATTTTATCGTCATTTCTCATAAATCGCCGTTTCGCACGAATGAAACATGAATTTATCATTTTGAATAGTTAAAAACAGCGTTTTTCTATGTTTTTGCAAGTTTAAAACAGCAATTTTATCGACATTTCTCATTAATCGCCGTTTCACACGAAAAAAACATGAATTTGTCATTTTGAATAGTTCAAAACAGCGTTTTTCTATGTTTTTGCAAGTTTAAAACAGCAATTTTATCGTCATTTCTCATAAATCGCCGTTTCGCACGAAAGAAACATGAATTTGTCAGTTTGAATAGTTCAAAACAGCGTTTTTCTATGTTTTTGCAAGTTTAAAACAGTAATTTTTACGTCATTTCTCATAAATCGCCGTTTCACACGAAAGAAACATGAATTTATCAGTTTGAATAGTTGAAAACAGCGTTTTTCTATGTTTTTGCAAGTTGAAAACAGCAATTTTATCGTCATTTCTCATAAATCGCCGTTTCACACGAAAAAAACATGAATTTGTCATTTTGAATAGTTCAAAACAGCGTTTTTCTATGTTTTTGCAAGTTTAAAACAGCAATTTTATCGTCATTTCTCATAAATCGCCGTTTCCCACGAAAGAAACATGAATTTGTCAGTTTGAATAGTTCAAAACAGCGTTTTTCTATGTTTTTGCAAGTTTAAAACAGTAATTTTTACGTCATTTCTCATAAATCGCCGTTTCACACGAAAGAAACATGAATTTATCAGTTTGAATAGTTAAAAACAGCGTTTTTCTATGTTTTTGCAAGTTTAAAACAGCAATTTTATCGTCATTTCTCATAAATCGCCGTTTCACACGAAAGAAACATGAATTTGTCAGTTTGAATAGTTCAAAACAGCCTTTTTCTATGTTTTTGCAAGTTTAAAACAGCAATTTTATCGTCATTTCTCATAAATCGCCGTTTCACTCGAAAGAAACATTAATTTATCAGTTTGAATAGTTGAAAACAGCGTTTTTCTATGTTTTTGCAAGTTTAAAACAGCAATTTTATCGTCATTTCTCATAAATCGCCGTTTCACACGAAAGAAACATGAATTTATCAGTTTGAATAGTTAAAAACATCGTTTTTCTATGTTTTTGCAAGTTTAAAACTGCAATTTTATCGTCATTTCTCATAAATCGCCGTTTCACACGAAAGAAACCTGAATTTATCAGTTTGAATAGTTAAAAACAGCGTTTTTCTATGTTTTTGCAAGTTTAAAACTGCAATTTTATAGTCATTTCTCATAAATCGCCGTTTCACACGAAAGAAACCTGAATTTATCTGTTTGTATAGTTAAAAACAGCGTTTTTCTATGTTTTTGCAAGTTTAAAACATCAATTTTATCGTCATTTCTCATAAATCGCCGTTTCACACGAAAGAAACATAAATTTGTCAGTTTGAATAGTTCAAAACAGCGATTTTCTATGTTTTTGCAAGTTTAAAACAGCAGTTTTATCGTGATTTCACAAAAATCCACCGTTTCGAACGAAAGAAACCTGAATTTATCAGTTTGAATAGTTAAAAACAGCGTTTTTCTATGTTTATGCAAGTTTAAAACAGCAATTTTATCGTCATTTCTCATAAATCGCCGTTTCGCACGAAAGAAACATGAATTTATCAGTTTGAATAGTTGAAAACAGCGTTTTTCTATGTTTTTGCAAGTTTAAAACAGCAATTTTATCGTCATTTCTCATAAATCGCCGTTTCACACGAAAGAAACATGAATTTATCAGTTTGAATAGTTGAAAACAGCGTTTTTCTATGTTTTTGCAAGTTTAAAACAGCAATTTTATCGTAATTTCTCATAAATCGCCGTTTCACACGAAGGAAACATGAATTTGTCAGTTTGAATAGTTCAAAACAGCGATTTTCTATGTTTTTGCAAGTTTAAAACAGCAGTTTTATCGTGATTTCACAAAAATCCACCGTTTCGAACGAAAGAAACCTGAATTTATCAGTTTGAATAGTTAAAAACAGCATTTTTCTATGTTTTTGCAAGTTTAAAACAGCAATTTTATCGTCATTTCTCATAAATCGCCGTTTCACACGAAAGAAACTTGAATTTATCAGTTTGAATAGTTAAAAACAGCGTTTTTCTATGTTTTTGCAAGTTTAAAACAGCAATTTTATCGTCATTTCTCATAAATCGGCGTTTCACACGAAAGAAACATGAATTTGTCAGTTTGAATAGTTCAAAACAGCGATTTTCTATGTTTTTGCAAGTTTAAAACAGCAGTTTTATCGTGATTTCACAAAAATCCACCGTTTCGAACGAAAGAAACCTGAATTTATCAGTTTGAATAGTTAAAAACAGCGTTTTTCTATGTTTTTGCAAGTTTAAAACAGCAATTTTAACGTCATTTCTCATAAATCGCCGTTTCGCACGAAAGAAACATGAATTTATCATTTTGAATAGTTAAAAACAGCGTTTTTCTATGTTTTTGCAAGTTTAAAACAGCAATTTTATCGTCATTTCTCATAAATCGCCGTTTCACACGAAAAAAACATGAATTTGTCATTTTGAATAGTTCAAAACAGCGTTTTTCTATGTTTTTGCAAGTTTAAAACAGCAATTTTATCGTCATTTCTCATAAATCGCCGTTTCGCATGAAAGAAACATGAATTTGTCAGTTTGAATAGTTCAAAACAGCGTTTTTCTATGTTTTTGCAAGTTTAAAACAGTAATTTTTACGTCATTTCTCATAAATCGCCGTTTCACACGAAAGAAACATGAATTTATCAGTTTGAATAGTTAAAAACAGCGTTTTTCTATGTTTTTGCAAGTTTAAAACAGCAATTTTATCGTCATTTCTCATAAATCGGCGTTTCGCACGAAAGAAACATTAATTTATCAGTTTGAATAGTTGAAAACTGCGTTTTTCTATGTTTTTGCAAGTTTAAAACAGCAATTTTATCGTCATTTCTCATAAATCGCCGTTTGACACGAAAGAAACATGAATTTGTCAGTTTGAATAGTTCAAAACAGCCTTTTTCTATGTTTTTGCAAGTTTAAAACAGCAATTTTATCGTCATTTCTCATAAATCGCCGTTTCACTCGAAAGAAACATTAATTTATCAGTTTGAATAGTTGAAAACAGCGTTTTTCTATGTTTTTGCAAGTTTAAAACAGCAATTTTATCGTCATTTCTCATAAATCGCCGTTTCACACGAAAGAAACATGAATTTATCAGTTTGAATAGTTAAAAACATCGTTTTTCTATGTTTTTGCAAGTTTAAAACTGCAATTTTATCGTCATTTCTCATAAATCGCCGTTTCACACGAAAGAAACCTGAATTTATCAGTTTGAATAGTTAAAAACAGCGTTTTTCTATGTTTTTGCAAGTTTAAAACTGCAATTTTATCGTCATTTCTCATAAATCGCCGTTTCACACGAAAGAAACCTGAATTTATCTATTTGTATAGTTAAAAACAGCGTTTTTCTATGTTTTTGCAAGTTTAAAACATCAATTTTATCGTCATTACTCATAAATCGCCGTTTCACACGAAAGAAACATAAATTTGTCAGTTTGAATAGTTCAAAACAGCGATTTTCTATGTTTTTGCAAGTTTAAAACAGCAGTTTTATCGTGTCTTCACAAAAATCCACCGTTTCGAACGAAAGAAACCTGAATTTATCAGTTTGAATAGTTAAAAACAGCGTTTTTCTATGTTTATGCAAGTTTAAAACAGCAATTTTATCGTCATTTCTCATAAATCGCCGTTTCGCACGAAAGAAACATGAATTTGTCAGTTTGAATAGTTCAAAACAGCGTTTTTCTATGTTTTTGCAAGTTTAAAACAGCAATTTTATCGTAATTTCTCATAAATCGCCGTTTCACACGAAGGAAACATGAATTTGTCAGTTTGAATAGTTCAAAACAACGATTTTCTATGTTTTTGCAAGTTTAAAACAGCAGTTTTATCGTGATTTCACAAAAATCCACCGTTTCGAACGAAAGAAACCTGAATTTATCAGTTTGAATAGTTAAAAACTGCGTTTTTCTATGTTTTTGCAAGTTTAAAACAGCAATTTTATCGTCATTTCTCATAAATCGCCGTTTCACACGAAAGAAACTTGAATTTATCAGTTTGAATAGTTAAAAACAGCGTTTTTCTATGTTTTTGCAAGTTTAAAACAGCAATTTTATCGTCATTTCTCATAAATCGGCGTTTCACACGAAAGAAACATGAATTTGTCAGTTTGAATAGTTCAAAACAGCGATTTTCTATGTTTTTGCAAGTTTAAAACAGCAGTTTTATCGTGATTTCACAAAAATCCACCGTTTCGAACGAAAGAAACCTGAATTTATCAGTTTGAATAGTTAAAAACAGCGTTTTTCTATGTTTTTGCAAGTTTAAAACAGCAATTTTAACGTCATTTCTCATAAATCGCCGTTTCGCACGAAAGAAACATGAATTTATCATTTTGAATAGTTAAAAACAGCGTTTTTCTATGTTTTTGCAAGTTTTAAAACAGCAATTTTATCGTCATTTCTCATAAATCGCCGTTTCACACGAAAAAAACATGAATTTGTCATTTTGAATAGTTCAAAACAGCGTTTTTCTATGTTTTTGCAAGTTTAAAACAGCAATTTTATCGTCATTTCTCATAAATCGCCGTTTCGCACGAAAGAAACATGAATTTGTCAGTTTGAATAGTTCAAAACAGCGTTTTTCTATGTTTTTGCAAGTTTAAAACAGTAATTTTTACGTCATTTCTCATAAATCGCCGTTTCACACGAAAGAAACATGAATTTGTCAGTTTGAATAGTTCAAAACAGCCTTTTTCTATGTTTTTGCAAGTTTAAAACAGCAATTTTATCGTCATTTCTCATAAATCGCCGTTTCACTCGAAAGAAACATTAATTTATCAGTTTGAATAGTTGAAAACAGCGTTTTTCTATGTTTTTGCAAGTTTAAAACAGCAATTTTATCGTCATTTCTCATAAATCGCCGTTTCACACGAAAGAAACATGAATTTATCAGTTTGAATAGTTAAAAACATCGTTTTTCTATGTTTTTGCAAGTTTAAAACTGCAATTTTATCGTCATTTCTCATAAATCGCCGTTTCACACGAAAGAAACCTGAATTTATCAGTTTGAATAGTTAAAAACAGCGTTTTTCTATGTTTTTGCAAGTTTTAAAACTGCAATTTTATCGTCATTTCTCATAAATCGCCGTTTCACACGAAAGAAACCTGAATTTATCAGTTTGAATAGTTAAAAACAGCGTTTTTCTATGTTTTTGCAAGTTTTAAAACATCAATTTTATCGTCATTTCTCATAAATCGCCGTTTCACACGAAAGCAACATAAATTTGTCAGTTTGAATAGTCAAAACAGCGATTTTCTATGTTTTTGCAAGTTTAAAACAGCAGTTTTATCGTGATTTCACAAAAATCCACCGTTTCGAACGAAAGAAACCTGAATTTATCAGTTTGAATAGTTAAAAACAGCGTTTTTCTATGTTTATGCAAGTTTAAAACAGCAATTTTATCGTCATTTCTCATAAATCGCCGTTTCGCACGAAAGAAACATGAATTTATCAGTTTGAATAGTTGAAAACAGCGTTTTTCTATGTTTTTGCAAGTTTAAAACAGCAATTTTATCGTCATTTCTCATAAATCGCCGTTTCACACGAAAGAAACATGAATTTATCAGTTTGAATAGTTGAAACAGCGTTTTTCTATGTTTTTGCAAGTTTAAAACAGCAATTTTATCGTAATTTCTCATAAATCGCCGTTTCACACGAAGGAAACATGAATTTGTCAGTTTGAATAGTTCAAAACAGCGATTTTCTATGTTTTTGCAAGTTTAAAACAGCAGTTTTATCGTGATTTCACAAAAATCCACCGTTTCGAACGAAAGAAACCTGAATTTATCAGTTTGAATAGTTAAAAACAGCGTTTTTCTATGTTTTTGCAAGTTTAAAACAGCAATTTTATCGTCATTTCTCATAAATCGCCGTTTCACACGAAAGAAACTTGAATTTATCAGTTTGAATAGTTAAAAACAGCGTTTTTCTATGTTTTTGCAAGTTTAAAACAGCAATTTTATCGTCATTTCTCATAAATCGGCGTTTCACACGAAAGAAACATGAATTTGTCAGTTTGAATAGTTCAAAACAGCGATTTTCTATGTTTTTGCAAGTTTAAAACAGCAGTTTTATCGTGATTTCACAAAAATCCACCGTTTCGAACGAAAGAAACCTGAATTTATCAGTTTGAATAGTTAAAAACAGCGTTTTTCTATGTTTTTGCAAGTTTAAAACAGCAATTTTAACGTCATTTCTCATAATCGCCGTTTCGCACGAAAGAAACATGAATTTATCATTTTGAATAGTTAAAAACAGCGTTTTTCTATGTTTTTGCAAGTTTAAAACAGCAATTTTATCGTCATTTCTCATAAATCGCCGTTTCACACGAAAAAAACATGAATTTGTCATTTTGAATAGTTCAAAACAGCGTTTTTCTATGTTTTTGCAAGTTTAAAACAGCAATTTTATCGTCATTTCTCATAAATCGCCGTTTCGCACGAAAGAAACATGAATTTGTCAGTTTGAATAGTTCAAAACAGCGTTTTTCTATGTTTTTGCAAGTTTAAAACAGTAATTTTTACGTCATTTCTCATAAATCGCCGTTTCACACGAAAGAAACATGAATTTGTCAGTTTGAATAGTTCAAAACAGCCTTTTTCTATGTTTTTGCAAGTTTAAAACAGCAATTTTATCGTCATTTCTCATAAATCGCCGTTTCACTCGAAAGAAACATTAATTTATCAGTTTGAATAGTTGAAAACAGCGTTTTTCTATGTTTTTGCAAGTTTAAAACTGCAATTTATCGTCATTTCTCATAAATCGCCGTTTCACACGAAAGAAACCTGAATTTATCAGTTTGAATAGTTAAAAACAGCGTTTTTCTATGTTTTTGCAAGTTTAAAACATCAATTTTATCGTCATTTCTCATAAATCGCCGTTTCACACGAAAGAAACATAAATTTGTCAGTTTGAATAGTTCAAAACAGCGATTTTCTATGTTTTTGCAAGTTTAAAACAGCAGTTTTATCGTGATTTCACAAAAATCCACCGTTTCGAACGAAAGAAACCTGAATTTATCAGTTTGAATAGTTAAAAACAGCGTTTTTCTATGTTTATGCAAGTTTAAAACAGCAATTTTATCGTCATTTCTCATAAATCGCCGTTTCGCACGAAAGAAACATGAATTTATCAGTTTGAATAGTTGAAAACAGCGTTTTTCTATGTTTTTGCAAGTTTAAAACAGCAATTTTATCGTCATTTCTCATAAATCGCCGTTTCACACGAAAGAAACATGAATTTATCAGTTTGAATAGTTGAAAACAGCGTTTTTCTATGTTTTTTGCAAGTTTAAAACAGCAATTTTATCGTAATTTCTCATAAATCGCCGTTTCACACGAAGGAAACATGAATTTGTCAGTTTGAATAGTTCAAAACAGCGATTTTCTATGTTTTTGCAAGTTTAAAACAGCAGTTTTATCGTGATTTCACAAAAATCCACCGTTTCGAACGAAAGAAACCTGAATTTATCAGTTTGAATAGTTAAAAACAGCGATTTTCTATGTTTTTGCAAGTTTAAAACAGCAGTTTTATCGTGATTTCTCATAAATCGCCGTTTCACACGAAAGAAACTTGAATTTATCAGTTTGAATAGTTAAAAACAGCGTTTTTCTATGTTTTTGCAAGTTTAAAACAGCAATTTTAACGTCATTTCTCATAAATCGCCGTTTCGCACGAAAGAAACATGAATTTATCATTTTGAATAGTTAAAAACAGCGTTTTTCTATGTTTTTGCAAGTTTAAAACAGCAATTTTATCGTCATTTCTCATAAATCGCCGTTTCACACGAAAAAAACATGAATTTGTCATTTTGAATAGTTCAAAACAGCGTTTTTTCTATGTTTTTGCAAGTTTAAAACAGCAATTTTATCGTCATTTCTCATAAATCGCCGTTTCGCATGAAAGAAACATGAATTTGTCAGTTTGAATAGTTCAAAACAGCATTTTTCTATGTTTTTGCAAGTTTAAAAACAGTAATTTTTACGTCATTTCTCATAAATCGCCGTTTCACACGAAAGAAACATGAATTTATCAGTTTGAATAGTTAAAAACAGCGTTTTTCTATGTTTTTGCAAGTTTAAAACAGCAATTTTATCGTCATTTCTCATAAATCGGCGTTTCGCACGAAAGAAACATTAATTTATCAGTTTGAATAGTTGAAAACAGCGTTTTTCTATGTTTTTGCAAGTTTAAAACAGCAATTTTATCGTCATTTCTCATAAATCGCCGTTTCACACGAAAGAAACATGAATTTATCAGTTTGAATAGTTAAAAACATCGTTTTTCTATGTTTTTGCAAGTTTAAAACTGCAATTTTATCGTCATTTCTCATAAATCGCCGTTTCACACGAAAGAAACCTGAATTTATCAGTTTGAATAGTTAAAAACAGCGTTTTTCTATGTTTTTGCAAGTTTAAAACTGCAATTTTATCGTCATTTCTCATAAATCGCCGTTTCACACGAAAGAACCTGAATTTATCTGTTTGTATAGTTAAAAACAGCGTTTTTCTATGTTTTGCAAGTTTAAAACATCAATTTTATCGTCATTTCTCATAAATCGCCGTTTCACACGAAAGAAACATAAATTTGTCAGTTTGAATAGTTCAAAACAGCGATTTTCTATGTTTTTGCAAGTTTAAAACAGCAATTTTATCGTCATTTCTCATAAATCGCCGTTTCACACGAAAGAAACATGAATTTATCAGTTTGAATAGTTGAAAACAGCGTTTTTCTATGTTTTTGCAAGTTTAAAACAGCAATTTTATCGTAATTTCTCATAAATCGCCGTTTCACACGAAGGAAACATGAATTTGTCAGTTTGAATAGTTCAAAACAGCGATTTTCTATGTTTTTGCAAGTTTAAAACAGCAGTTTTATCGTGATTTCACAAAAATCCACCGTTTCGAACGAAAGAAACCTGAATTTATCAGTTTGAATAGTTAAAAACAGCGTTTTTCTATGTTTTTGCAAGTTTAAAACAGCAATTTTATCGTCATTTCTCATAAATCGCCGTTTCACACGAAAGAAACTTGAATTTATCAGTTTGAATAGTTAAAAACAGCGTTTTTCTATGTTTTTGCAAGTTTAAAACAGCAATTTTATCGTCATTTCTCATAAATCGGCGTTTCACACGAAAGAAACATGAATTTGTCAGTTTGAATAGTTCAAAACAGCGATTTTCTATGTTTTTGCAAGTTTAAAACAGCAGTTTTATCGTGATTTCACAAAAATCCACCGTTTCGAACGAAAGAAACCTGAATTTATCAGTTTGAATAGTTAAAAACAGCGTTTTTCTATGTTTTTGCAAGTTTAAAACAGCAATTTTAACGTCATTTCTCATAATCGCCGTTTCGCACGAAAGAAACATGAATTTATCATTTTGAATAGTTAAAAACAGCGTTTTTCTATGTTTTTGCAAGTTTAAAACAGCAATTTTATCGTCATTTCTCATAAATCGCCGTTTCACACGAAAAAAACATGAATTTGTCATTTTGAATAGTTCAAAACAGCGTTTTTCTATGTTTTTGCAAGTTTAAAACAGCAATTTTATCGT